>JAVTVY010008339.1:0-48929 GCA_036873755.1 Hanleya hanleyi
GTAATTGTCCAGAGTTAAATACTGCGGTTAGAGCCTCTAAAGAACTTCGGTTATTTACATAATGCTAGATCATCATTTCGACAAATGTGTGCTGTTACTGCCTTATTTGTTTTTCTGATCTGTTTTTCTAAACTGTTGGCCATTTTTCAATGGCTATGTTATTTGTCAGTAATCAGTCATTGTTCTTTCTTTTAATTCTTTAGTCTGTTGACCACCTACCTGTATCTAAAACAACAACTATTTGCTCGGACACCCGTCAGGGCCTCCTAACATCATCGCATTGATAGCTAACAGTGTATTCTCTGTCTAGCCAATTACCCTTCCAATGAAACCGCTCAGCGTGTTATATTCTCGGCATCCGTATATATTCTGCAGCTATGTACGAAAATGCCACATTTCTCCTGAAGATGACAAATACATGTATAATTTTGTCGAAATATTGAGACTGTCAATATGCGTTTGTTAACTTTATTCGGAGTGACTTTGCTTATGCACACGCCCTCCCCCATGTTTACCTCTGATGTGAAAGTCGATAATATCAGACAAGCCCTTGATTTTGTTATGATACAGGAGTCTTTTAATTCTAGGAAGAACGATGTGCACGCACAATTTCATCCGCACAATTTAGTATTATGCACAGATTCCGCGTTATGTGAATAGGATCGAAATTAATGCTATATAATGAACCACCAATTCACGAAGTTCCAGATCCTGAATGCTTTCCTGTCGGAGATAAGGTAGAAGATATGGCATGGAGTGAGGATCGTATCCTCCAGGCCTGGTAGCTTGAGAGGCTGTGCACGGCACTCAAGTAAATTACAAGACATTAATAATAATAATAATAATATTTACATATGAATATTATATTATTTGGAGCTTTGTCTGCTGGAATTTACTCTGGAGATTTGCTAGAACTTCTTGCGAACTGAGACTTCTCAGTACTTGTTTCGATTGTGGAAGGGTACTACTGCCACTACGGCGGATTGCTTCAACGACCTTGTACTTGGTGAGGTCCAGTCAGTCATCGAGTACTGTAGGTTTGACCACCATGTTGCTAATCGACATGTCATTACAGACTAAAGAACCATGCACCATGGTGACAGTCTACTGCGAAAACATAGCAAGGATATGTCGTTCCATTAAAGAACTGCATGCATTTTTTACGCACCATGGTGCTAGTCTACCACCACAATATACCGAGGATATGTCGTTCAATAAAGAACTATACACATATTTGTTAAGCACCATGGTGACATAGTACTGTCACAATATATCCAGGATATGTCATTCCAGGTAAAACAACCGTAGACGGTTCAAATTGGATCTTCCTGTACTATGAATAATAGCGCTTTAACATGAAATAATAGTAATCATGTCATCGGAATAAATTGCATTGAAATTTCATTATTTTTAGGAATAAAACACTATCCCAATACTGTTAAATTTTTAAAATGGATATTCCAGGTACTGTATATTAAAATCTACTGCTCACTCTATAACCTCACCAGGCGCTTTAAGATGGCTTGCAATTACAACGCATATAAGCATGATAAGGGAAGTGGGAAGGGGTGCCGACATACTGATAGAGCCACATGACTTCACAGTATAGTCTTCTGGTACGATTCGTGATGTGTTGTATCTCAGGTACGCTTTTATTGTACCTGTTCATGTGGCAACTTGGACGGCATGCCCACACGGCCCCTAGCACCGGCATAAGCTGTATTAGATACAAATCATGAGAGCTATGATGGAAATGCCCAGACAACTCGTATATTGATAATTGGTGAGCTGTGTCGCTGTGACAGCTCGAACACTGGGGTTTGGTGAGCTGTATCGTCGTTAGATGAAAATGACGGCATTTAACACAAAAGTCTGTAAGGCCCGATGTCGACCCAGCATCAACTTTCCACAATGCCAACATATATCAAAGACCGAGAGGTCTGTACATGGGGCGGACCTCGGGGACGAAACGTCCACCAGCAGAATTTCGCCATATTAAGGTAAAAATTACAATGCATATAAGGGAAGTGGGAAGAGGTACCTACATACTGACAGAGCCACACGACTTCACAGTATAGTCTTCTGGTTAACCTAATCCAGGTTGCCGCCCGATAGGCCAAATATACCACCAGATAGGCCACATTTACCATCGGGCACCAAATCCTGTGCACGTTTCTATTATAAGTGCTCTCTGCATAATGGTACAAGGTATTCTGTTGGAAACCAAATCATACCACCTGATTTCCTCTCCTGTAATAAGGGTGCGAGATATTCTGTAGGAAAACAAATCAGACCACCTGATTACCTCCCCTGTAATAATTAGCGACATATTCCGTGGGAACCCAAGTCAGGTCATCGGATTACCTCCACTATAATAACGGTGCGAGATATTCGGCAAATCGGGCAATCAGTGTCGGAATCTGACACACGAAGCGTTCCAGAATGCCGTCATCAGATGTGAAACAGCTCAATGAAGCTAAATTATCTGTGGAGTCCGTCTACCAGCCTGAAGCTTGGGTTCTTACCCGGCAATATTCTAGCGGACATTAACCTCCCTAATTGGCATTATTTAGCTAACATCACACTATTTGCCAACATCTAGGCTTTCAGGTTTGTACGCTTTTACCAATATGTACATGTAACAACACAAGTCACTGGTAAGATCAAATAATATTTGCTCAGATTTTATTTAAAATAAATCAAATTATTGCATCAGGTTCACTAGAATAATACCAAATATAAACTGATATAACAGTGAAGACCTACTGCGGTAATGGACAACATCTGGTAATGAACAACCTATATAGGCAATACAGTGAACAGGGCTGTGATTATGGGGTGGGAGATAGACATCCTAGTATCAGCATGCATATATCCGCATATCTGCATCTAACCCAATATAATATGCTGGTGTATTGGGGTGGGTCTTGGTGTATAGTAGCCCATAGTAATTCCATATGGGAAAATGTACTCATTGTTGTGATTTTGATGCTATACACAGCCAGAATATGTTAAATCCCCGGACACACTTTACGAGATTTGTCCCTACCTTAGAATAACTGGATGCTTTCTGATTTGACCTCTCTTAGCCGCCGTATTAATAGCCCTAGACCCACGTGTCTTCAATTGGCCAATCAAAATACAGTATCTTCGCCAAGGCAAAGAGTGAACGCAACTATTTCTTGACAGCAATTGTAAATATATAATTATTTAGAACAACAGGGAAGAGCTTACGGGAATTATAAGGAGCGTTTTCCCTGCAGTTCAAATAGCTTCAATTAATTTTAGTATAGCTCACACGGTGAAAATAGCTCCCGATACCAGCAACAATGATCAAGCCGTGTTCCCTGTGGTTTTCTTAAAATATATGCATTACAGGTGTCTATTATAGCAAAGTGGAGAGCGTTTTTATTGAAATATAAAATGCTATAATGAATTTACACTTTCTTCAGTTAATTTCACACCCCAGGAAAATCAGTTGCCGACCGCCTCTACACTTTTGTACAAATAGACTGCATCTGTCACGTGAGAATATCAACAAAATAGTTCGCTTCATTATCGCTGCAGTTGCACACATTACTTCAGGAAAATTCACAAATATCAAGAAAAATATAACACATAAGAAATTCCGAGTTTGTGGATCGGCTTGCACCCTGCGAAGTTTTAATTCGTTCTGAGGAATAACTCCTCAGAACCAATTAAAACTTAGCAGGGTTCAAGCCGACCCCCAAAATAGGTCATGTCCAATCGACATGCCGAATAACATGGACGCATGGGCGAGAAGAGAGTCGAATTGAACGAGTCTGAAAAACAGAAGTTATGAAGTGATCAGATCAGATGTAAAGTTCATTTAAGTTATAGTAAGGATCATGGATATACAGTTCTTAACACAGTTCTGGTCCGCATGACCACATGTTGTTGTGTGACAGCAGCAACAACAGCACGATATCATAACAGTCATATGCGTTGGGGAGTCGCCAAGGTAAACTCCCTAATATGCAGTCGTGTATATTACACTACATCTTGTAAACCTTACCGGCAAGAGTTCTTCAACAGCACATCTCATTAGGCCTATTCCAATTTGACAGAAATGCCAACCGAGAAATTCTGTATAATATTTTTTTGCACAGATAGCGACCATGTGCTAAATATCACTAAAAGAAGATAACCTTAACTTCATTTCTCAGGAACTACTGCATGGATCTTTCTCAAATTCGGTACACAGGTTCCCCTTGGGGTCTAGTTGTGCAAGATACCTTTCTTGGTCCGATTCGAAAATTCAATATGGCCACCAGGCAGCCATCTTGAATTTCCCCATGAAGCTTTGTTATCGCGATTTCTCAGGAACTACTGCATGGATCTTTTTCAAATTTTGTACACAGATTCCCCTTGGGGGGGTCTAGTTGTGCAAGATACCTTTTCTGCTCCGATTCAAAAATCCAATATGGCCACCAGGCAGCCATCTTGGATTTCCCCATGAAACTTTGTTATCGTGATTTCTCGGAAAGTAATGTATGGATCTTTCTCAAATTTGGTACACAGGTTTCCCTTGTATTCCAGTTGTGCAAGATAACTTTTCTGGTCCGATTCGAAAATCGAATATGGCCACCAGGCGGCCATCTTAGATTTCCACATGAAACTTTCTTATCGTGATTTCTCAGGAAGTACTGCATGGATCTTTCTCAAATTTGGTAAACAGGTTCCCCTTATGTTCCAGTTGTACAAGATACCTTTTCTGGCCCGATTCGAAAATCCAATATGGCTACAAGGCGCCGTGGTCATCTTGGATTTTCCAATGAAACTTTGTTATCGCGATTTCTCTGGAGCTTACTGCTGCATGGATCTTTCTCAAATTTGGTACACAGGTGTCCCTTAGGGTCTAGTTGTACCAGATACCTTTTCTGGTCCGATTCGAAAATCCAATATGGCCAACAGGCAGCCATCTTGGATTTCCCCGTGAAACATTGTTATCATGATTTCTCGGGAAGTACTAAATGGATCTTCCTCAAATTTGGTACACACGTTCCCCTTGGGGTCTTGTTGTACAAGTTACCTTTTTTGGTTCAATTCGAAAATTCAATATGGCCACCAGGCAACCATCTTTGATTTCCCCATGAGACTTTGTTATCGCGATTTCTCAGGAACTACTGCATGGATCTTTTTCAAATTTTGCACACAGGTTCCCCTTGGGGTCTAATTGTGCAAGATACCTTTTCTGGTCCCATTCGAAAATCCAATATGGCCACCAGGCAGCCATCTTGGATTTCCCCATGAAACTTTGTTATCTTGATTTCTGGGAAAGTAATGCATGGATCTTTCTCAAATTTGGTACACAGGTTGCCCTTGTATTCCAGTTGTGCAGGATACCTTTTCTGGTGCGATTCGAAAATCCAATATGGCCTCCAGGCGGCCATCTTAGATTTCCACATGAAACTTTGTTATCGTGATTTCTCAGGAAGTACTGCATGGATCTTTCTCAAATTTGGTGCACAGGTTCCCCTTGTGTTCCTATTGTGCAAGATACCTTTTCTGGTCCGATTCGAAAATCCAATATGGCTAAAAGGCGCCGTGGTCAGCTTGGATTTCCCCATGAAACTTTGTTATCGCGATTTCTCTGGAACTTACTGCTGCATGGATCTTTCTCAAATTTGGTAAACAGGTGTCCCTTAGGGTCTAGTTGTACCAGATACCTTTTCTGGTCCGATTCGAAAATCCAATATGGCCACCAGGCAGCCATCTTGGATTTCCCCATAAAGCTTTGTTATCGCGATTTCTCAGGAACTACTGCATGGATCTTTTTCAAATTTTGCGCACAGGTTCCCCTTGGGGTCTAGTTGTGCAAGATACCTTTTCTGGTCCGATTCAAAAATCCAATATGGCCACCAGGCAGCCATCTTGGATTTCCCCATGAAACTTTGTTATCGTGATTTCTCGGAAAGTAATGTATGGATCTTTCTCAAATTTGGTACACAGGTTTCCCTTGTATTCCAGTTGTGCAAGATAACTTTTCTGGTCCGATTCGAAAATCGAATATGGCCACCAGGCGGCCATCTTAGATTTCCACATGAAACTTTGTTATCGTGAATTCTCAGTGCAAGACACCTTTTTTGGTCCGATTAGAAAATCCAAGTTACACTTCAAATTAATACGATATTCATGAGTTGTGACGTTGCATCACAAGAGTTGGCGGATCAAACAGTGGGGTATATTCTATATATTTACTATAGAGAATATCCATACCTTCACCTTCTATATCAAGGAGTTCAAATGATTCCGAATTAAAATGTATTTCTTCAAATTTTAAATCAGTTTACTTTAGCCCATGCCGTTGCAAGTGAACTGCCGCACCGTTTCGTCTGCCGACGGGCTGGCTGCACGAAGGGACGTCACTCTTGTGACACGTCACAACTCGACAACTGGGAGATAATCAGGATTCAGACACTTTCAAAGTGTCAACATTACGGACCGGATCCCTTTATTAGTCTGCCATCTGACTATTTTCGAGCATGGTATCTTGAAAGAGATATCTCAAACTAGCCCAGTAAGCAAAACAGAAGTAGCATTCCTTCCTAATTTAATAATCTTAAGTATATTTCATAGCTCATGCCAAAGTGTCAAAGAGATTTGTCCTCGCTTCCAGTACCCAAAGATGACACGTGCAAAAAAAAATACTACAAAACGAAGACGAAGGATGTCATGTTTGAATTAGCTATATATGCTTTGAGATGATTATAGTAATGATATTTTAAAAACCCTAACATGATTAGCAGAAAATATGTATTTGGGTTAATAAAACACATAAAAAGGGCGGAAATACATACGAAAATTGAGTTTGAAGTTTGAAGAGGCAATTATTGAACTCGGATATATAAATCAATGATAATGCAAAACTATGTTCATATTATTAATGTACTTCGTGCTACCATGTTTGCCACTAACTCTTGGAAACATACTACTAACCACAATCCATTGGAATTCTCAAGATTATCTGCCTGCGAGAATAGCTACAATGTGAAATATCCGTAATTATATATTTGAACCTGTGCTCGTCTACAGATGAAGAAGTGATACAATCGGCATTTATAATAGCATAACAATATTTTGAACTACTACTACGTATATGTGTAGGATATATAAAAACGGTTCAGAAAATTACATAAGACGGCTTTCCTAATCCAGAGCGACAACACTTTGCTCAATGAACAATTGGATGAATTCCTCCTTCCTGATGATTCTTGGTGTCTTGTACTGCGCTGATGACATTTTGGGATTGTTTGCCATTCTCTGTGATTTAAACTTCTCGAAAGTCCCTTTTTTCACTTCGATGATCCGCAAGTCTTGAATAATGCCTCTGTTGCGAAAGATTCCGTACCAATCCGTCAGTTCACAGAGTCTGTCGTCAACCTGAATGAAATTGATCAATGTTACCTGGAGTTACCAAAATATATAATATCTTTCATAACGACTTCATTCTTGAATTACGTACAAGAGTTTCAAATAGGTCCAGCTGATTCCTGACTATACGAGGATGGAGTTTCACTGCAGCACCGAGCAAAATAATTGGTCCACAATGGAGAAATCTTCATGGAAATATAACTGAATCCAGTATGAATACAATCCATTAGTATGTTGAAGATTTCGGTGTACTACAGAAGTATAAATTTGCCTTAACAAATTTGAGTTCATAATATGGAGTGTTGATGGGGCTAGGAGAAACAGATGAAACGTGGAGGTGTATCATAGGTAGGAATTGGTGCTAATTCAGCAACGAATTTGCACCAAGTCACAATCAAACCATGACTGAGATACATCATATTTTAGATAACAAATTTACAGCCTTTCCTCATATGGATTAAGAATCTTGATCAGCGATACGGATTTGATATTTATGGAACAGCATGATGTCTTCATGGCTTCATTGAAAACTGTGGACCGCTTCTGTTTTGCAGGATAAAAGCCTAGTTTTATGTATACTATGATTTATTCTTTTATCCTGGTGCTTCTGCTATTTTATGAATTAGGTCTTCAGAATATGGACGCGGAAATTCTCCAATGGACGGCGGTTGAATATTGAATGACGGATTGGCGCTTGCATTTACCTCTCGTGAATCTTGCAGTGACACGGTGGGGCCCCCTTCAGTCTCAACAAATATTACATAGTAACGCCCGCTTTGTACATCACCTGCAAATCAAGTAGGCTGTATACATTTGGTAATGTTAACAGTCGGGTATTAGGTTACATCGGATAAAAGGAACTAATCGACATTTTAGTTTACGTTGCAAACTCAAAATGTGCAATACCAATAATTATCACAACTTTTTCACAAAGAACTGCAAAATATTATAGATGAATTAAACCGGAAATTTACTTATGATTCAAAATCAGAAGTGTAACATAATAACCGTTAATCAATGACTGAACGACAGTCTATTACGAACATCGAATTATGATTGAGTAGTAGGGTTCAACGTCGTTTTCAACCTTGCTTCAGTCATACCACGACGGTGCCTACATGTGCCAGAACACGAGAGTGCACACAGTTCATATTACCCTGAACACCGATTCGCCGAGCCAGTACAGCACCCGCTCACCCATCCAAGTATAACGTTGCTAAACTTCGATGATCTGACGAGAACCGATGTGTCCACCGCTATATGGCATACTAGCAGCATACACAGATCTAAATGCAGTGGGAAATGTTGACATTCCAGTACTGTACATATCTCGATGGTTCTATATTATAACTGAGTGGAACTGTGCATAAATCTTAATAAGGTCAATACCGTAAATTCATTCACGAAGTAGTTCAGTACAGTCAATAACTGTCAATTTCCATGCAGAAAGTGATCGGCCACTGTGCAGTTTCTTTGATCGGCATTTAGAAGTTGGCGTATATAACACAAGGCTATTCTATGGTTAACAACTTCTTTATTGCTGTGGGGCTGAAGTTTCGTTGGAGATACTTCCAACCTTTTCAAAGCTTTTTTAGCTCCAACGAAACATAAGCTCCACAGCAATAAAGATGGTGTTATCCATAATCTAACTTGTGTGCTCAGTATTGCACGGTTGCTATGAAGAACCGCTCAGCTTGTGACAGTATGGAACTGTATAGTAAGTGTTTGATATCTGTGGCTGTACAGTACAGTAGCATTAGTAATTACTGTATTTTACAGTAGTATTTGCAGTAGCTTAGCAAATGGTTCTAAGCAGAGATTTGTGGTTACTACACAGTACTAATCAGTCCCAATTTTGACTGGGGACGGCATTACCTCTGGCTTGTTCAAAGTGTATTGCCTCTGTGCAGATGTAGTCCAGGAGTTCTCTCCCCTTATAGTTAGAAAAGACCTCCATCAGAGCTTGCGAAACGACCTCTACTGGAACCTTCTCTGTGTGTACATTCAATATATCACCGGTTCTGTACAGGAAAAATTTTAGGCAGACATAAACCTCTTAAGGTAGTAGATCATGTGCCCTATTAAAAGTGAGAATATGCTCAAACTTTCATAAATCGCGAAATAAAAACAGGGGTCACAATATTGTTTGCAAAAAAAGGATGTGATTTATGTATGCATTATGTATCACTGGATAAATAGAGAAAGAACCCGTTTTCTGTTGAAACTCAATAGACCCATTTCCGAAATGCAAATGGTCTTGCGAAATATGAAGTGAAAATGGGGGTTACCATACTTTTGTTAGCGGCAGCAGTTCATCAGATAAATTGAGCCTTTTAATAGGGGGGGGGGGGAGTAGAGGTACGCAAATATTATTGGGTATCATCTACAAGGCATTTGTCTGTGTTTTCGCTGGAATTGAATTGGTAAGAACTTTTGGGGTCATCAAAGGCATAATATTCTCGGACAGGCGGATATTCTCTAATGGAACACGGCTGAATTATGAATGACGGACCAGACGCTTGTAATAATCTTCAGCATTAAAAGCACCCTTTGTCGCCCAAGCATTGAATGTGAAAGGCCCACTTTTTCGTCGTACAAATTTCACTTTGCATCGGCTATGAATAAGAATATACTGTTAAGTTGGGGCAGATATCATCTTTATCATGTTTATACTAATGTGAGGTGTCTGTAAACTATAATTTTGAACATTCCGCCTGTTCTAATGAGTTCCAAAAGTCCCCGTGTTATAGCTCCATGGGAGCATTGACAGGAACGTGATCTACTCCATTAATAGTAACATCGGAATTATTATAAAACGAATCTGTTAAGTAGAAATTAATGAAAGATTGCTCAGAATAAAGAAATCGGGGGCAGTTGTGTTAGTCTGTGTTGTATAAATGAATAACAAAGTATAACCTTTAAGACTAAGGTTAACGATCACGAGCTTTCGCAGATAGTGGATATCTGCTTCGTCAGGTGAAGTTCAGAATATAGGTGTCTTCATAACAGAGGGTATGTAATTTCCAAACATGTGACACTTATTAATTCCTTGATAACTCAGTGTTAGAGAGGGTTAATTAGTCAGGTTAATTAACAAAATATAATTAAAGACAGCTAATTAGATAGATGAAATGGAAATATTACCCTCCGTTCTGGAAACATACCTTCGTACAAATTTGTACAATGGCATCTGATTATGAAACCGGGTCACCTGAATGATATCGCCCGTTGGAAATCTGTACAGTCCTTCCCACGTGGTCACAACAAGCTCATACTGCTGCCCGATTTCTATCTGTTGTTGGTTAAAAGATGATTTTACATTTATCTATCCAATTCAAGTTCAGCACAGCCATTGTTGTAGCTAACTAGCATACAGTTTTATTGGATGTTCCTACATACATTTTCTTCTAGCTCTGCGGCAGTGGACGAAAAAAAACCTTATTGTTCCTAGAACCGGGCCTGGATTACTACATTAGTCACAATACCTACCAAACGTACTGTGCTATCTCCAGTACGACAAAAAATTGAGAGCTGATGATCCGTGGCCTTTAGTTTATCATATTGGGGTCATTTTTGAGTCAATTTTCATAACCCTCCGAGTATAATCATGAGTAAATTCAAGAGAGCGGCCAGAAGAAGTGATGTTTTCGTCATTTTACTCCAAAAGTTTTGCTTTTCCGCAAAACTATTTTATTTCACAAATATTGTTGTTGCTTTTTGCGTGAAAAATCCAAAGACAATGTTCTCAATACATGTTCTATCTGGCGGTTGAAATTGATGATTATATTACCTCATAAACTGCCAATTCGGACGGCGATTTGACCTGAAACTAAGTAGTCCTCACAGATTTAAATATGACAGATCAAAATCATAGACGCCCTTATTGCCTTGTATAATCCCTGTAACTAAGGTTTCGAAGGATACATAACAACCTTCACCGGACTGTAATATTCCTAGAAACGTCTGCATATGACGTATACAGATATCGCCTGTACGTTTTGCTAGATCCTATGTAAAATTGCAGTCAACATTATCAAACATTTTTGGTGGGATGACTATAAACTCTGAGTTCAATTTGATAGAAAGGTATTTCGGGCGTGATAATTATTTCCCAATATTGAATCCATACTCTGGAAATTTCATATGTAACCCTGCCATTATGGGAATAATCTGCAAATTGGTTTGGACTATTGACATAGAATTTCTTGAGAGTTGGAGCATTTCTGCACCCCCTCCCCATTCTACACTAAATACTTTCTATACTCTCCTTGAGTTGGGGGGGGGGGGGGGTCTGAAACTTACCAAACTATTTCCTTGATTCATGCTCCAACAGCGAATGGAAAAAAAGCAAAAGAACAAAAACAGGATAGCTGCTTTGGTGACGTCAGTCACGTTATTTTCAAAAAGGCATTTATTGGTTTGAGTTTTCGGTCGGAATTCTATCTTATTTTATATTTGTCCAGTTTTCATCTCAGAAATCCCCAACAACCTGTCAGCTGTTCCGAAAAATTAGTGAAATGGATCCAATAACACGAGACAAATTATTCCGATTATTGTTTTGCAAATGCTGGAAGAACTTGCCCGAAATATGGAGTATGGCAAAACTACAACCCTCCGCCCCAGTGTTCAAGCTAAAAAACAAAAACAGGAGGGAATGGGCGATATGCTTCCCCAGCTGAGCTTGTGACATCTTCAAAATCGCCCATGTCTGAAAGGCGTATGCTGAAGGATCCAACAGCAACAAAAAACAGCTCGAATTAGAGGCAAAATGGCAAACATACGTACCTCATGTAACATCAGCGTACGGGCTGCTTCATCATCAACGCTCAGGAATTCATAAAACATTGACTCTGCTAAGACGGCATAGTTGTATTCAGTATCGGGTGGCCATAGATTCACAGCGTATACTCCCTCTGTTGCGACATGGCTCTGCGAAAATAAAATGACGTCGCCCAAGTACTTCTGCTTCAACTGTTCGGCATAAACACGGAAAGTTCCCGAAGATACCGCAACAAGAAGTTTACACTTTTGCCAAATTCTTGGGACAATGCCGTCAAAGCCTTTGTGGAATTCTGCCCGGAGCTCATTTGCTCTTAACGGATCCGCTATGCAGTTCTCTTCAAGCTGCATTCGTACATTTGTTGTCAGATGAATAGCAGAGTTTAGTGTTCCGTGCTCAATATCGTCACAAAGGCTGGTCCATTGCGTCTCCAAAGCTTTAAATAGAGCCACAGCAGCAGGGGCTACAAGTGTGAAAAGCACGCTGATATCTCGGTCCCTCAGACTGAAAAGTAGATCTATGTAATTCTTTTGTTCCTCCGTATCCACGTCCATCAGCAATTTCAGGAGTGGTCCACAGGGGATAGTGTTCAATGACATAGCTGATGAAATTGGTCACGCTTTTTATACCTCTGTGTCGGTATAAGATGCCTTGGCAGGATATCTATTTTCACCCAGGGGTGGAGTTTTCCCTCAAGGATTGGAGAGGTCGCCCAGAAGGTGGTGCAGACGATTTCTGCAAAAGTTTATTCACAATTTGCATAGATTTTTGGATACAACTTACTCTTGCTTGATGTAGTACCGGTAGTTTGTTGCTATAAAATCAACTTTTTCTGGGCTGACATTCATCCTCCGCGCCATTGACGGCCGGTTGACGTAAGGAAGATCAAATCTATAATAAAGGAATTGACGAATTGCGCCGAAACCTCTTTGATCTCGATCATAAAATATGCAGCCAGTGTCTTTGGCATTCTCTGCGGCAGCATGCTCCGGATTGAGCTGAGGATGGCCTTTGATCTTCTCCATATTTCGGCTGCTACCACGTTTCAGAAATCTTCTCTCGGCAGGAAGCTCATCTTTATATCAGAACACCGTAGCCTTGGCATGTAAACAAATAGCCCGAGAGATTTGCCTGGCGCATGTGGAAGGGCAGAGGCTCGAGTCCCTATCCGTATCAAAAGCGCCATATTAACTCGCCATTAAAGCGAGAGGCTCCACGATGGAGTCCAGCGAAGGTTAACAAAAATATTCACAAAGATTACCACACTGTCTATTAGATTACCGGTAATGTCCATAAAGCGTAAAACACCTGACTCGATGACCGCGTGTTTTAAATTACCCGGCACGTTATTGCAGTTCAATCGTGGTTATCGGCTTCTGAACGCAGTCTCGTGCGTTTTAACAGGAAAAACAAATCTCATTGCGATTAATATTAATGCGTTTACAAAAGTGCCTCATTCATTCCCAGCCGAAGAACCACGTAAAATGGTTCAGCTTATAAATGCACCGTACGTGTTACCATGCAACTATACCGAATTTGATGAAAAAAACTGTAAGAACGATCGCATCAAGCTCTTACCTTTGTGATTTTGTTAATCGGTTTTCGATGGGGAAGCATGTTATATCTCGTAACTGAAAAACAAATCCATGGACTTTTTAACTCATCGAATCAGTTGCGCCATGGTTGTTTTCAACTATTATATTTCATATTAATCAGATGAGGATTTACCTGTTTTGATACTTTTTGGCATAAGGATCATATGGTGAGCATGAAGGACATTCACTTTTCAAGGAAGATAGATAATATTAATTCTCTACACCATTAACATACTACTGGCACAGAGCTCACGGGACCTGCTTTATCCAGATCTTGAGACGGGATGGGGCGAAATGCCCCCCACCTAATCATTTTCTTACCTTGAGCCATGGGGATGAAACTTACCACACTATAACATTGGATCCAAGCTCTGCCAGAAATGTAAAAGCCAGATAATAACTTTGATGACGCCACAGTGATGTCATCTTCAAAAACGGCATTTTGGTCGATTTTTTCGTCAGATTAAAAAATTTTTTTATATTTTCTCTCAAAAAGTGATCAATATGATAGAAAGTAATGAACAAAAGTTATTTTCGCCCGTCAGAAAAGAAAAATATGACACACACGACTTTCTGAGGACACAGCACGACCGACCTCTTAAATTTTGCCATGAACCTTTCTATCTCATTTTATGCAAAATTCACAGAAATGTCAGAAAAGTTTATCGTTATCGTTGTCTTCGTTCGACAGCTGCGTACGAAAAATGCGAAAAAGTCATAATGATTGTACATGTACCAGGCCGGAGCTGGAACGATAGTATAGCCCAGGTATAGGGTCATATCCATAAGAGCTATGTCTATTAAACCAAAGACTTACAAGAGAACGGTAACAATGAGGCTATTTCTCTCACGACGGCTGCGGCTATCACCCAGGAGTGATATACACGACGTAAACCACCACATGGACAGGGGCAGGAAGCACCCGCTGCCATCAACAGACATTGGTAGCGCTTGGACAGCGTGCTCATGGAGATTCTGAAAGGTGAAATACGGTCAACAATTGCAGTTTAATGCGTTCGTGACCTTGAGGCAGTAAAACACCAATGTAGCCTGCGCTTTTACGGAACTGTTGAACATAAATAGTAGCATATGTTGCGTGTCGCATAACGCATGTTTGAAGTATTAACTGTTATCCTGTAAATTACTTTGTATGCTGTGCGAGGAGAACTGCTTTACTTTTTGAAATCCAGTTTATGAACAAAAAATATCATCTAATTTCGTTTGCTGGTGACTGGCCTAACATATCAATGTATCCCAGCTGGTTTGGTCAATGCCCAGCTCACGATGTTGTCAGCGTAAATACAATTTATTAAGAAGAAACTAAAGTATTTTGGTATAATTGCGGGTCGGAAAGCTTGAATTAAGAGGAATTACGAAGTGGAAAATCTTGGTTTTTAGCTGCTTTTCTCAAAGGACTTCTCCAACTTTTCTTCCGCCATAGGGAGCGTGTGACGTCTCATTGGAAAGGGAGTGCCTTATACTTTCTACAGAAGGCTTGATTTTGACCGATGACCAATCAAACAGACGATAACATCGAAAATAGGCAAGAGGTGTTTTCCCGTTTCTGTAGTAACGCTAGCAGCCAATCGGGATACTGGTTACCGTGATTGGATAAGCGTGGCCCATGTGACCTACATCGACGCCCTTCAACCAGGTCAAGCTGATTTTGGGAGATGATCATTTTTTTGTATCATCGCTAATATTTACGTGTGGCACGGAAAGTCGCTAGTAATGTAAAAATAAAGTTTTTTACGCTGCTTTCATCGAAATCCGCACTGCAAAAATATAAACTGAGCTTCTGTACTTCAACTGTACCAAAGAATCATATATTTTGAAGGTGACTTTCTGTAAGTATTTATATTTTCTGAGCGGCTTATCGACAACATCTTATGGAAATCGCCGCTCGCGTTAGAGACAGAATATCAAGGTTTACATCCAGGAAATCAAGTCCGGCTTAGCTGACAATATATGTATGATTTTATTAAGTTTCATGCATGGTAAATTTGAAAATAGCGATTTCAGGTAAAGACAATGGCACATCGCTGTATTCACATAGACAGAATCAAAGGCAAGCAAGTATCTCGGCTCGCCGCATTTACATATAGAAAGACGTAACAGTTTATAATCAGCACCTTATTCCTTGATGTCCTCTTGCTACAACAATCCGGATGAGTAGATCAAAAGAATAGCGTGTAACCTTAATCCCTATGAGGTCCCTTATAAATATTTTTAACCTCTTGAGCTAGGGAGCTAAAGTTTATCAAACTATGCACTTCATCAAGCTATGTAAGCAACAAACAAGATGGCTGCTTTGATGAGATTACAGTGAGCACATTTTGATAAACGGCATTTTTGTCGATTTTTGTTGTTGTTAAAGATTCTTTTTTATTTTCTTTATGCGATTTCTTCTAAAAGAAAATGCGTGATAAAATTAGTAATACTAATTGAATTTGAAACAAGTAGTTTCGTCCTACCTGAAAGCGGGAATTTTGAAGGAAAATGAAGAAAACATCACTTTTATGATACACAACATAACCGTCATTTCGAATTTAGCCATGATTCTCTGGTTCATGTAAAATAGGCTCAAAATTACTCCAATATAACACAAAGTATAAACTCTCAATGTTTTGTCGTTCCGGTGATAGGAAGTTTGGTAGGGGTAACCGCCAATGGGCTGGTAGGACAAATATCCGTATGTGCCACGGGCGTTATGACTCACACTAACATTAGTTCATGTTGTTGCGAACGCAAAAGCACATAGATGAAAACATTAATCTGCGTTTATTTTTCGAGATATTCAAGTCGCAACTTACGACAACGCCTCGGATCACCTCAAAATAATGTTAGCTCATATTCGTTAAAATCAGCCAAAGATAAATATTTACAACGCAGGCAATACAGGCATTTCAACCAGTTGCCCAACAATTTTTCGCAGAACTATTTTTAAGGGGATGTTGGTAGTTTGAGCTCCTGTATATCCCGAGAAATGATTGGAAAGGTCGCTCGTTGGTATTTTACAAAATGGCCGCCTTATCAGGTTTCGGCCAATTGCACCAAGACACTCACCCAAACTATCGTTGCTTGAATGCTGAATCGATCGATCACTGTTGTAACATTGTTTTACACTCAGTAATACAGAAAAATCACAGGAGGCTCTAGTCACTATGACTGCCATGGAAAGATATATTAGATTTGTACTCGCTCGCCTATGTGCTTTGACAAAGGAATTCAACTGGGCCATGCAGGGTGCCAACTTGTAATCTCGACGTGTAGACTAAGACTGAGTGGTATGCGCATGCCTACTTGGATTCAGTAGTGGAGAAGTAGTATTTACCGATGCGCACTCACAGATTCCGGTCATGGCAGACTCGGTTACCAAAGCTATATGTAGAAAGCTTCCCTTCACGGGATCCTTTAGTAAACAAGTCCGCGATGTTTGAATTTTTCCTGGGCGCACCCACCGGATCATCCGGTACCACCAAGCTGGTCTGCTCGGGGTAAAGTAAGACGCTTGGTCGATATCGCGAGGAACATGTTTTTCTTTCTTTTGTTTGCTGAAAATATTGAGCACCACAGCTAATTTAGTGAAATCAGAAAATCAATTGCTGATTCAACAAATAAAGTATATTTGCTGATATCATCAAATGATTTACTGATATCAGCAAATAGTTTATTGATATTAGCAAATCCTTTTTTCTGATATCAAAATAATTTCCATGATATATCAAATGATTTCGTCATATCATCAAATGATTTGATTACATCTCTAAATATTTGAGGATATCATTAAAATTTGCTGATATCAGCAAATAGTTCGTGATATCACCAAATATTTAATGATATCCAGTAAATCTTTCATGATATCAGTAAATTTTGATTAGAAAGTAAAAACGGCTTGCCATACGGTATATGCTATCCCGTTCTAAAAAGTGCACAGTCACAAGCAATCTGATTCGATTTAGATGCATGGCTCCCTATTAAAATAACTGAGCTATTCATACATAACGGATTTAGCTTTCGATATTTGCTACACAGAACGTTCTCATATTCTGTCATAGTCTTACCTACCTTCTTTTTCTTCGGGTATTTACAACGATGACAGGAATGGATACCAGGTTGTCTGACCAAAACACATACATGTATAACTGATGCTTCTCAATATTCAAATACACTGGGACGGAGTCAACACTGACGGTGACTTGCACAATCGCATCAACCTGGCCAATGATATGCTTGAGACCGGTTCTGTATCAGCTAGTAAGAAGAGAGAAGTGACCTGCTACGCGGGCATATATGTCAAAATGTAAATTTAAGCAAAAATTTGTGTCGGTTTGATAGCCATAGGTTGCAGTGCTTTACAACAGGAAACAGATCAAGAGGCTGCATTCTTCATTAAAATACATGTTTCGTGGCCTGATATGCCAACGAACAGCAGAATATTCATCTCACAGCCCATAGCACTAATATATCTTGTAAATTGTTTTGTCAGATTTTGTTTTGTTTAATCCGGGCATTCATACCTGGAAGTGGAATAATATACCATTCTATCTGTTTAATTTCTTCTTGCACACGTAGTCCGGTCAAGAAGCACATACAATATGCAAGATTATTGCGTTTTTTCTTACGTGTTAAACTTCACACTTATACTACTTCAGAAGCTGAATATTTTCTGATATAGTGCCAACTGGTCGGTCCCGCTGATGGCCCATACAAACCTATAGTTTGCTGACCCTGCCTTTCAGAGGCAATGGGAATCCTGGAAGAGACTTTCTGGACATAATGCTGAACTTATTTGTATAAACAGAGAATTACCTCCAATATGTCAGAGTTTACGAATATCACACAGCAACCATTGATTCCTGCTGAATTTCGCGAAGACATTTGCAGAAATCAGGAATTTCTCTGTAAATTTACCTTCGCTTCAGGTATATTTTCTCTTTTAGTTATCTATGTTACCGTTGCGGATACTTGAAAATGACATTGAAACTGCTTGGTATTATTTTAAAGTTTTCTGTATAGGTCTTTTGCACAACAAATTGACCCCTTCCGCCCCGTTATTTGAAAATTATAATAAAATACTAAGCAATTGAATACAAAACGTAACAATCAATTAAACCTATAATGTGAGAGCGCAAAATCATAACGCACACGTGCTTGAGATAATCGGAGCTCATACATCCAGGTTTATTTCCATTTATATGAGAAAAATCTTATAAAATAGCCAAAAATAGGCCCATTTAGTGATTGAATCAATTTCGCAATGTATCTCTGATAGGCTTTTTCCCAAAATACCGATTATTTTTCGCAAAATTAAGGCGCATTATAGCCAAATTGGGCCAAATTGACCAGATACTTTTGGGTATAGATGTGACCGTCCCAAAAATTTTGAGTCAAATTCCATTTTGACCCAACCATAAATTTCGACTGTGTATTACACCAGATTTCATCCAATTTGTATAGACAATACCAGGTGAACTCTTGATTTTGGTAAGCAAAACAATTGCAAAAATCATGAAAACTTGCTTGACCTTGACTTCCGCTTCGGGTACATTTTTGTTCAGATAGTTATCCAGACTACTGCTCTAGGCATTCGCAAATTTCCCCATGAAGCCCGGAATAAAAATTGTATATTGTACGTACCATTTCTAAGTTTCTGTATCGACTAGCTGTACAAACATATCTCCCCGCCCAGTTTTCAATGATGTCAGCAACACATGGCGTTCTGTGCATAAAATTCTAATCACTGAAAATTATTCTTTATCCAGATGAATAGCCTAGTAGTTTCCTGAGTGTGGCTCACTCAATCTTTGATTGTGCTTGTTCATTTGAACACCATGGAGATGCAAAACACGTGATATTCAAACATCCCATAGCCCCTGATTAAGCTGAATTAGCTTGAATAATTTCAGCTCTTACCTTCAACGATGATGGAAGTTTAAGTTATTCATGCTATAGTGGAAGTTCGACTGAACAAAGAGCATCGCCCCCCCCCCCTCTCTCTCTCTCTCTCTCTCTCTCTCTCTCTCAACTTAGTCTAGTTAGGATTAAACATTTGCTAGATTCACTGCTATTCATCTTTGATTTATGAATACGACTTTAAAAATGGTAGGTGTATTATTTTTGTAAATATCTTTCTGGACTTGTTGAACTATCACGTTTAGTGGAAAACATGCTTTAACAAAAATAATGGGATAGGGGGTAAACTTATCTCCCCTACCCTATTCAGTATATTGAAAATGTACTGTCCAATAACGCATACTACACGCCAACCTATTCTATCCATGCATGCGGAAGCAGACGTGAGATCATTTTCAAGTACCTAATTATATTATTTGAAAACTAGAGGGCAAAATCTGCTGAAAGAGCAACGATTGATACACTGTGAAAATGTACATATGGGTAGACGGCGTGAAGTGACATATCTTCGTTCCATTTGGCTGTAGATTAGTGTTGCTCGATGATGCTTAACCATACGCTTATGCTTCTATAATTTGGACTGATATATCAAAGGTTTGAGTTGGCTGATTAGACTTATTTAGCGCGTTTGGATACTGCGTCTCTCCGCTCCAAGCCTCTCCAAATGAGCCCAGGGAAAATGGTGCTTGTAATGTTGCCAATCGAAACGTAGGTACCATTTTACAGCTGTTAGGATTGGAATTCTATATTGAAAATGGCGGAAACTGTACTAGAAACTCTCACAAGATTATCAGTTTGTAGCAATGTAGTGATATGACCGGTTAAAGTTGGATGAGGGAATATAGGACAAGGAAATGTATGGCTGCTTGTGTAACTTATCAAATGATGGATGATCCTTTGTGTGTTAATTAAACATGTATTGAATGTGAATAGGAATTAGAAAATGATAAAATATGGTAAAGTAAAATATTCCATCCCATACGACATTTTTGAAATGTGGCCACAAATACTGATGACAACCAGAACAGACACATGGTTCTGCTATAATATGAGATTTTGATTGGTCGTCAATGTTTATATGTGGTGATTATGACCAGTTTTTGAGTTGTTACTAACGAGATCAGTGGTAACCCACCTGCATTGGTTGTAAGGACAAGACATTCCTGACAGTATGTCACTGATGAAAGTAGTATTGGGGTTTATATAGAGATCTGAGTCACAATAGAATAGTTATGGAGGACCTTTATAGACGTTAGAGTATTTGTCTGATGACACATGTATAGCCATCTTTTTCGGGATCATTGGGCGCCAATCCGGAGAGTTTCTTTTCTCCTTAACTGTAACGTGTGAGACTATTTTTGATAAACCTTTTTATGAGTAGTTTCTGCAATATGTGAAAACATGTTGCGGTAAAAAAAAACTTTATGTAATATTGTCTGCAAGGCACCCATTTTTCTCCGTAGTTCGAAACTTATGTAAAGTCAGAATTGGGAAATCAAATGTGCTATTTTTCTTCTTATATCAGCAGTGCTAGAGGGGTTGCAATATTTTTCAAAGAGAATTTTGATTTTTAGGTGTATATAGAGGAAATGGATCAGAAGGCAGCCTTAAGCTTTAAGTTTTACAATAGAAGTTAAAATTACCCTGATTAATATATATGGCCCTAACAAAGGTATACCATCCTTTTTTTAACAAATAACTGATCATATTCATGAATTTGGAAACGACCTTTATTGGTTTGTTTTAGTGGCTGGAATCTTACTCTAAAACCAAGTATAAATACTAAAAACTATCAAAATATAAACCAACGTAATGCTATGAATTTTGTAAATGGTATGATAGATACTGAAAATCTAGTGGATGTTTTTCGTGTTATTCATGGAAACGAACGAACAATCCCATGGAGACAGAAAAAGCCATTAAAGCAGGGCCGTTTGGACTATTTCTTCTGAATGAAGACTTTCTCACTTATGCTGATAACGTGATCCATAAGCCAGGTTACAAATCTGATCATTCGATAGTTATTCTTGAATGTGTATTTTCAGAGTTCGAACGCGGTACAAGAGTATGGAAAGGAGGTGTTCGGTTTGACCGTATTTTTTTCCTTAGTGTGTTGCGTTTATAAACCGAAAATATAATACTCCCTTATTTTATTATAATTCGTCAATAAAATTGCACACAAACAACTCCACACACAGTCAGTATATTTGAATATTCTGACGATCCAGCAGAGCAAAAAATTAATTGTTACACATGTATAATTTCGTATTAGGGCAGCGGAAATTTGAAACTATGAATTGAAAAGTTATAAGGTTAAACTTGTCTTATATCAAGGCCTTTATTAAGGAAATGACCCTCAACAAGTGGTGACGCTTGCTTTCCCAATTGATTATGCATGTGCAAATATGTTCCAATGGTAACCGTATGAGAATATGAACCAGAATTTCCCATTTGACTGGCCTCGCCTGCCTGACAAAGAGTTGGGGAATACATGAGCATTACGTCACAATTTACCGGCCGGCTCGGAGCGAGACAATAGAGCAGCAGAGAGCGATGCTGAAGAGAAAAATATTCATTTAAAGCGAACACCTCCTTTAATAATTCTTCGCTGAGAAATATGGAATATACAAATCTTGTAAAAGATACTATGTTGAACACAATTAAACACTTCTCAGAAACACTAACAAAGGCAGACTCGATAGAAAATCTAGATTATGAATTGTTGAAGTTTACTATTAATCTGCAATTATTTTTTGAGATTGTATTGCTAGAGATAAGATGGAACACTTTCGAGCTCTCAAATAGAATAAAGAAGGAAAAGGTAAAAACAGTAAAAGGACATAAGTGATCAGATAGAAAATTTAGAACAGGAAATAGGAAGTAAAGGTACTCATTTATTAAATGAAATGAATGACTTGAAAGAAAAACTAGAAAGTTATGGAAGACCTAGTATTGGGGTTTATATAGAGATCTGAGTCACAATAGAATAGTTATGGAAGACCTACATGTACATGTAGTATTGGGGTTTATATAGAGATCTGAGTCACAATAAAACAGTTATGGAATATCTTTATAGACGTTAAAATATTGGTCTGATGACACATGTATAGCCATCTTTTTTCAGGATCATTGGGCGCCAATCCGGAGCTTGCATATAATATTTTAGAGAACGTGTGAGGACTATTTTTGGT
Source organism: Hanleya hanleyi (assembly GCA_036873755.1). Lineage (NCBI taxonomy): Eukaryota > Metazoa > Mollusca > Polyplacophora > Lepidopleurida > Hanleyidae > Hanleya > Hanleya hanleyi. Next base: position 22,878 of record JAVTVY010008339.1, read on the forward strand.
AAACGCTTTTATGTGTTGTTTTTGCAATATGAGAAAACATGTTGCGGTAAAAAAAAAAAATTTGATATATTGTCTGCAATGCACCCATTTTTCTCCGTAGTTCGAAAATTATGTCAAGTCAGAATTGGGAAATCAAAATTGCTATTTTTCTTCTTAAACCAGCAGTGCTAGAGGGGTTGCAATATTTTTCAAAGAGAATTTAATTTTTTATGTGTATAAAGAGGAAATGGATGAGAAGGGAAATTTTTTAGTCTTAAGTTTTACAATAGAAGAAGTTAAAATCAACCTGATTAATATATATGTCCCTAACAAAGATATACCATCCTTTTTTAAACAAATAACTGATGCTATTCATGAATTTGGAAACGACTTTGATGGGTTTGTTTTGGTGGCTGGAAACCAGCGTAATTCTATGAATTTTGTTATAGAATTAGCTTGAATAATTTCAGCTCTTACCTTCAACGATGATGGAAGTTTAAGTTATTCATGCTAGTTCGACTGAACAAAGAGCATCGCCCCCCCCTCTTTCTCTCTCTCTCTCTCTCTCAACTTAGTCTAGTTAGGATTAAACATTTGCTAGATTCACTGCTATTCATCTTTGATTTATGAATACGACTTTAAAAATGGTAGGTGTATTATTTTTGTAAATATCTTTCTGGACTTGTTGAACTATCACGTTTAGTGGAAAACATGCTTTAACAAAAATAATGGGGTAGGGGGTAAACTTATCTCCCCTATCCTATTCAGTATATTGAAAATGTACTGTCAAATAACGCATACTACACGCCAACCTATTCTATCCATGCATGCGGAAGCAGACGTGAGATCATTTTCAAGTACCTAATTATATTATTTGAAAACTAGAGGGCAAAATCTGCTGAAAGAGCAACGATTGATACACTGTGAAAATGTACATATGGGTAGACGGCGTGAAGTGACATATCTTCGTTCCATTTGGCTGTAGATTAGTGTTGCTCGATGATGCTTAACCATACGCTTATGCTTCTATAATTTGGACTGATATATCAAAGGTTTGAGTTGGCTGATTAGACTTATTTAGCGCGTTTGGATACTGCGTCTCTCCGCTCCAAGCCTCTCCAAATGAGCCCAGGGAAAATGGTGCTTGTAATGTTGCCAATCGAAACGTAGGTACCATTTTACAGCTGTTAGGATTGGAATTCTATATTGAAAATGGCGGAAACTGTACTAGAAACTCTCACAAGATTATCAGTTTGTAGCAATGTAGTGATATGACCGGTTAAAGTTGGATGAGGGAATATAGGACAAGGAAATGTATGGCTGCTTGTGTAACTTATCAAATGATGGATGATCCTTTGTGTATTAATTAAACATGTATTGAATGTGAATAGGAATTAGAAAATGATAAAATATGGTAAAGTAAAATATTTCATCCCATACGACATTTTTGAAATGTGGTCACAAATACTGATGACAACCAGAACAGACACATGGTTCTGCTATAATATGAGATTTTGATTGGTCGTCAATGTTTATATGTGGTGATTATGACCAGTTTTTGAGTTGTTACTAACGAGATCAGTGGTAACCCACCTGCATTGGTTGTAAGGACAAGACATTCCTGACAGTATGTCACTGATGAAAGTAGTATTGGGGTTTATATAGAGATCTGAGTCACAATAGAATAGTTATGGAGGACCTTTATAGACGTTAGAGTATTTGTCTGATGACACATGTATAGCCATCTTTTTCGGGATCATTGGGCGCCAATCCGGAGAGTTTCTTTTCTCCTTAACTGTAACGTGTGAGACTATTTTTGATAAACCTTTTTATGAGTAGTTTTGGCAATATGTGAAAACATGTTGCGGTAAAAAAAAACTTTATGATATATTGTCTGCAAGGCACCCATTTTTCTCCGTAGTTCGAAACTTATGTAAAGTCAGAATTGGGAAATCAAATGTGCTATTTTTCTTCTTATATCAGCAGTGCTAGAGGGGTTGCAATATTTTTCAAAGAGAATTTTGATTTTTAGGTGTATATAGAGGAAATGGATCAGAAGGCAGCCTTAAGCTTTAAGTTTTACAATAGAAGTTAAAATTACCCTGATTAATATATATGGCCCTAACAAAGGTATACCATCCTTTTTTTAACAAATAACTGATCATATTCATGAATTTGGAAACGACCTTTATTGGTTTGTTTTAGTGGCTGGAATCTTACTCTAAAACCAAGTATAAATACTAAAAACTATCAAAATATAAACCAACGTAATGCTATGAATTTTGTAAATGGTATGATAGATACTGAAAATCTAGTGGATGTTTTTCGTGTTATTCATGGAAACCAACGAACAATCCCATGAAGACAGAAAAAGCCATTAAAGCAGGGCCGTTTGGACTATTTCTACTGAATGAAGACTTTCTCACTTATGCTGATAACGTGATCCATAAGCCAGGTTACAAATCTGATCATTCGATAGTTATTCTTGAATGTGTATTTTCAGAGTTCGAACGCGGTACAAGAGTATGGAAAGGAGGTGTTCGGTTTGACCGTATTTTTTTCCTTAGTGTGTTGCGTTTATAAACCGAAAATATAATTTCCTCTCGCCTACTTTAAAAGCTAATAGCTTGAGAGAGAAAATACTGAATTTTCATACTCTCAATTTTCACCGAGAAGAGATTTGTGAAAAAAATATTACGAGTGTTAGAAAATAAGCATTTGTTTGTATTGCAATTTTTGGCGATATTCTTGAAGGGGATTCCATTTATATATAAAATATGACACCTTTAACCAAAACGAGTGTTACATATCGAAATGCGGTGGGTTTGATCCAAAATGATACCGAAGAATCGTTTTGGTTAAAGGTGTCATATTTTCATGTTATTGAAATATGCAAAAACGCTTGTAATGCTCTGAAAAGGCGTAGTTCACCGTCATTCGGCACATGATTCCTCATATTGATAATTGTAACAGCTGCTTGGCCGAATGATTATAGTGCCGGACAACAGATTAAAAGAAAAAAACCAGCATTTTGGTTCGAATCCCCAAATCCCCGAAAAAAAATTTCCTCGTTTTTTCCTTTTTCTCCCGTCTTCATCATTTTGGACTTTAAAGTGAAATAAAGACAGCGAACCCCTAACGCACATACTCCCTTATTTTATTATAATTCGTCAATAAAATTGCACACAAACAGCTCCACACACAGTCAGTATATTTGAATATTCTGACGATCCAGCAGAGCAAAAAATTAATTGTTACACATGTATAATTTCGTATTAAGGCAGCGGAAATTTGAAAGTATGAATTGAAAAGTTATAAGGTTAAACTTGTCTTATATCAAGGCCTTTATTAAGGAAATGACCCTCAACAAGTGGTGACGCTTGCTTTCCCAATTGATTATGCATGTGCAAATATGTTCCAATGGTAACCGTATGAGAATATGAACCAGAATTTCCCATTTGACTGGCCTCGCCTGCCTGACAAAGAGTTGGGGAATACATGAGCATTACGTCACAATTTACCGGCCGGCTCGGAGCGAGACAATAGAGCAGCAGAGAGCGATGCTGAAGAGAAAAATATTCATTTAAAGCGAACACCTCCTTTAATAATTCTTCGCTGAGAAATATGGAATATACAAATCTTGTAAAAGATACTATGTTGAACACAATTAAACACTTCTCAGAAACACTAACAAAGGCAGACTCGATAGAAAATCTAGATTATGAATTGTTGAAGTTTACTATTAATCTGCAATTATTTTTTGAGATTGTATTGCTAGAGATAAGATGGAACACTTTCGAGCTCTCAAATAGAATAAAGAAGGAAAAGGTAAAAACAGTAAAAGGACATAAGTGATCAGATAGAAAATTTAGAACAGGAAATAGGAAGTAAAGGTACTCATTTATTAAATGAAATGAATGACTTGAAAGAAAAACTAGAAAGTTATGGAAGACCTAGTATTGGGGTTTATATAGAGATCTGAGTCACAATAGAATAGTTATGGAAGACCTACATGTACATGTAGTATTGGGGTTTATATAGAGATCTGAGTCACAATAAAACAGTTATGGAATATCTTTATAGACGTTAAAATATTGGTCTGATGACACATGTATAGCCATCTTTTTTCAGGATCATTGGGCGCCAATCCGGAGCTTGCATATAATATTTTAGAGAACGTGTGAGGACTATTTTTGGTAAACGCTTTTATGTGTTGTTTTTGCAATATGAGAAAACATGTTGCGGTAAAAAAAAAAATTTGATATATTGTCTGCAATGCACCAATTTTTCTCCGTAGTTCGAAAATTATGTCAAGTCAGAATTGGGAAATCAAAATTGCTATTTGTCTTCTTAAACCAGCAGTGCTAGAGGGGTTGCAATATTTTTCAAAGAGAATTTAAATTTTTATGTGTATAAAGAGGAAATGGATGAGAAGGGAAATTTTTTAGCCTTAAGTTTTACAATAGAAGAAGTTAAAATCAACCTGATTAATATATATGTCCCTAACAAAGATATACCATCCTTTTTTAAACAAATAACTGATGCTATTGATGAATTTGGAAACGACTTTGATGGGTTTGTTTTGGTGGCTGGAAACCAGCGTAATTCTATGAATTTTGTTAATGGTATGATAGATACTGAAAATCTAGTGGATGTTTTTCGTGTTATTTATGGAAACCAACGAACATTCTCATGGAGACCGAAGAAGGCCATTAAAGCAGGGCCGTTTGGACTATTTCTACTGAATGAAGAGTTTCTCACTTATGTTGATAACGTGATCCATAAGCCAGGTTACAAATCTGACCATTCGATAGTTATTCTTGGATGTATATTTTCAGAGTTCGAATCAGGTAGAGAAGTATGGAAATTTAATAATTCTTCGCTAAGATTAATGGAATATACAAATCTTGTAAAGATATTATGTGGAACACAATTAAACAGTACTCAGAAACACTTATAAAGACAGACTCGATGTTCAAAACTGTGACCATTTTGACCATATTATGAGATTGTTCAGCATGCCTAGCTCGGACACCACTATTGTACCTAACCTTTCTCAAATTATTTTTAACAACATGAAAGTCATAAATAAATCACAGGATTGGTCAGAATTGCTATTTAAAAAGGCATTTGGAATTAAAAGTAACAAACCGCATTTAAATCATGGACTGAAAGCTTCAAAACAGTTAGCTTTGTCTGATTGATAAAACAATAAAATCTGACAAATGTGTATTATATTGAACTGGTCACTTCCCTATGTATATACAAACACGTGCCAGCCTTAACCCTACCTGGCCTGGGCGATTTGGGGTGTATCGCAGCCTGGGTGTGGGGGGGGGGGCGGAAAGTGCCCCCCTCCCGCTATATATTTTCTCTAGCACTAAGGCTAGAGCGCTGAAACTTACCACACAGTATCTTGGGTTCAAGCTCTACCGGGAAATGTAAAAAAAAATCCAAGATGGTCACAGTGACGTCATCTTCTCGGAAGTCATTTTCGGCCTTTTTGGGTCGATTTTTCGAAATTTTCATTTTTCCGATTTTTCTCTCGAAAAAAACCCCAAATAAAATATAGAATAATTAGTTTTGCATAAATAAAATACATTCAAGGCCTTTTAGGCAAGGAAAATGTGAAGAAATGGAGCGGAAAGATTGAAAAATCCGACATTCGCGGATAACAGATGGTCGCCATTTTGAATTTACCCATGATCCTCTGCCCGGGGGTATATGAAAATAGCCTCAAAATGACCCCAATAAGTTAAGCTTAAAAGTCACCAAATTCCAGCCTCCTCGGTTTTGTAGTTTCGGAGCAGCAGAGAAAAATTCACTGGGTTGGGGGGGGGAGGACAGGTAGGGTTAACTGAGTCTTTGTTTATTGTCGTCACCGCTTACTGCTTAATCCCACATACTTATAATCCCTTATATCATGTATCTTTTTAAGTAATGCCACAACTGTTTATATTGCACATAATCAACATTGATGGCATTTTTACAACCTTATATGTTTATTCAAGACAATTTTCCTACGAAGTAGGCTACAGATCGCAAATTGTCCGGTAATGAGTGAGTCAGTCAGTCCATCCGAATCCTTTCGTCGGCAAAATAAGGAGAACCGTTGACATTAGAACCTTGATTTTTGGCATGAACGTGCATTAGGGCATTGCTACCAGCAAGTTCTGAGCTGATCGAATTCTGATGAAAATTTGATTTGTAATTAATTTTTTATTATTTATTGTTGACTCGAGTGCACTGTCATGTCCATCGGGAACCCTTGGCTGTATACTTCACTGTGACTTTTAAGCGCCTGGGACTAACTTCGGCCGCCCAGCACTAAAGCAAAAAAAATGATGCGCCCAGCACTCGAAAATATCAGTAACTTTAGTGGTACTTGCCAAAATATGTCGGCATTATACGTTTCCAGGTAGCTCCGCCATGTTTTCCCTAATAGTCCACACCACGCTTCTCGAACATCTGCCGTAAATTGTTCGAAATATTCGGGAACCCTCGTGATCATGCTGGTCGCTGTTAGCCGGTGGTATTGCGGAAGGCTACCGAAATCCCAGAATCTCGCGTCAGGCGAGCTTTACATGCCACGATGCATGAAGGAAGCAAATCATTTAATCGGAGAATGGAGGTTGTTATTTCGTCTGCTGCGAAGTTTTACCGAGCCACGAATATCACTTGACATGTATTTTATAAATCATTGTCATGAAGCGCCAAGCAACTTTGAAAAACTTCTTCTCACAGAAGCGTCAGAGATCCAATGAAGGTAAATCTTTTGTTGGCTTTCGATGGTCGTTGTTGTTGTTCTAAAACGTCAGCTTCCAAAAAACATTTTAATTATATCTATATTAAAAAGCACACATGCATGTGTGCGCTCGCTCGTACGTCGTAATCAGTCTATTAGATCTACATGTACTATGAGATATCTATAATATGGCTAGGTTAACAGTACACTTGAATCTAGTATTAAACTGGAGATTCCTGAGTAATCTATTTTTAGCCTAACTGACCATACATCGTAATGTTGACACACATTCCGATGGTATCCGTTTTCACTCATTTGCTGGTCTTGGAATTCCGTTGAGATTGAAGGCATATTATACTACACGTTTTATATATCCAGCCTATACAACATTGCATAATTTCTTCAGTTCAGTCATTAGTTAAAAAATGTTCTACCTCAAAAAGAAATAAAAAATGACTGGATTTTATGAGAGAAATTACTAAATTTAAACACAACATTGACACTATTATCTGTTATTACCGAAGAAATCGATAATAAAATCATCGTTGTGTTTGAAATTCAGTAACCTATAATCAGTTGTTTATTTTTTTCGTGTGTGCTTTATTGTTCATTGATTATTATTATGTACTCTCTTCAGATGAGGTACCTTGAAGTTGAATGCCAAATAAATATATCCATGGAGAATGGCTCTCTAGTGATGCCTGATTTGATTCTTGCATTCTAACAAATCTCTGATCTTGACCGTTCTCACTTCAAATTTGTGTTTCTTTTCCAGTTTCCTGTCTTATTTGGGACTAGAAACATTTACTTCTCAACTGCTCTGACAGAGCACCATTCCCTACGCTAATTTAAAAAAAATCGCCTAATGCCGAGAGGGGGGTGGGGGGGTACCCCGCTCTCTCGGACTCTCCCCCCAACACCTCGTGCTGTACTGCTGGGCTGATCAGTGTCCAGGGTAATAGAAACTGAGGGCGATAATAGTTGCTACGCTAACGACTCACCAGCGGTGACATCTGGAAAAGTTAATAGTTCCCACTGTTAATTAGAGACGCTAAATAAATTCTCTCATGGTAGCACACAGGGACCCCAAGTCATCTCTCGAGTACACACTTAAATTATATCAAACTGGCTCAGCGAGTGCACTGTCATGCCCATCGGGAACCCTTGGCTGTAAGTTTCACTGTATATATAACACAGTACAAAATCTGGTGGGATATGCCATCCGTTATTGTTTTTATGAAATAGGAAATGCTAATTTTCCATCATTTGTTAGTGCATTTATCTACACTGCTATTACCAACTTGCCAGCCTCAATACACACAATTCAGTATATTGTTATAGATATATGTAAACTGTGGCCTTTAACGTGTATCCTACTTCACATCCAAACATTTCATCACAGACCACATCAGGCTACAAATTCAGGTCAAATTGCCCACTGATGGTGAAATATCCTACATCAACCAATTAAGTCAGCCTGGTGCAATAACCCAGCAGAAGAAAGAAAGATGTGGTATCATCCTTCAGATTAGTCTGTGTGAGCAACAATGACAAAAGTTTACTGAGGGTGAAACAAAGCCATAAGGGCATGTTTAAAGGGTCTTAATTTATTTTCTTTGGGTAGAATTTAACTAGATAAAGTAACTTTGATCATGATGTGAAAATATGAGCACATACTTTGAGTTTTTATTGTACCTCTTGAATATTGACTATATATCACACTGGGATATAATTTAAACAAAAAATTACATGTGTAAACAAAATATGTCTAAATTTTTCTTGTCATTTCAAATCACGATCCATTTTGATTCCTTGAATCACTGCCACGGAATGTGTTGGTGTGCCACAGCAATGCAATTCCGATTCACACAACGAAGCTGAGGTGGTTTAATGTTTATCAATGAAGAAAATCACCGACCAACCGTCATAGAATATAATGTGAAACAAGAAAACCGGAATAGTACATTCATCAATTGCCGATACCCAAAATGTGTTGTCTCATATATCTAGATAACAACGTGATGTAGAGACGCTATTTATTCGTCTTTGTACCGGTTATGCTCAGGAGAATGACATAGAATCATTATTATCTTGTGCAGAGAAGGTGTTGGTCTTAAGTTGAATTACCGTAAACTACATAAATGCTACCTTTCTACTGTAGTACTATATATAAAAATTTGTGGTATTGTTGGGAAAATAATGCGATTCAAAAAGTTGTTTTGATCCTGGACAAGGGCACTGAAAACCATTAAAGAGATGTAAATGTATTTTCACACGTAATGCTTCAAATCTACTGAACATTTTATTATTCAATCTGTTTCCTTCAGTTAAAAAATTGTAAAATTAAATCGGCGATCGTTAGTTCTGAGCTGACCTACTTTTGATGAAAATTTCTGGTGATTTTTGATGAAAATCACTGGCGATTCTGACTTGGGCGGTGCCCATCTTAAAATAGGCAGGATTTCAACTGGGGGTGGGAATTTCCAAGAGTTCAGTTCGCGTTCGAGTCCTAATGCCCACTCTACTTCGTAGGTCCTGTGACGTTAGTCACACTGCTCATGTTTCAACACCTTATATATATAAACCGTTAGGTTTCTCTGTAAAATTACTTCTGACGATGGTTTGAAGGAACGAAACCGAATATTGAGTCACAATGAATTGCTTGTCATTCTTCGGAGTGCTTACCGGGCTTTATTATGCAAAGCTAGTCAGTGGAAATTCTAATATTAAGTGTGGAACATGAATTAACATTTAAAAGAGTGTACGCTTCTCGCGCCATTATTCCTACGAAGTAGGCTCAGATCGCAAATTGTCCGGTAATGAGTCAGTGAGTCAGTTAGACCATCCGAATCCTTTCGTCGGCAAAATAAGGAGAACCATTGAAATTAGAACCTTTATTTTTGGCATGAACGTGCACTAGGGCATTGTTACCAGCAAGACCGAATTCTGATGAAAATTTGATTTATAATTATTGTTTTTATCATTTATTGATAGCTCAGCGAGTGCACTGTCATGCCCATTGGGAACCCTTGGCTGTATGTTTCACTGTATACATTGTATATAACACAGTACAAAACGTGATGGGATAATGAAATAGGAAATGCTAATTTTCCATCATATGTTTGTGCATTTATCTACACTGCTATTACCAACTTGCCATTCTTAATACACACAAGTCCGTATATTGTTATAGATATATGTAAACTGTGGCCTTTAACGTGTATCCTATTTCACATCCAAACATTTCATCACAGACCAAATCAGGCTTCAAATTTAGGTCAAACTGCCACTGGTGGTGAAATATCCTACATCAAGCAATTAAGTCAGCCTGGTGCAATAACCCAGCAGAACAAAGAAAGATGTGGTATCATCCTTCAGATTAGCCTGTGAGCAACAATGATAAAAGTTTACTGAGGGTGAAACAAAGCCATCCTGCAAGCCACCCAAGGAATTTATCAGCTTGTGTTGGGACATTTTGTTGGTATCATGTAAGTTGTTTAATAGTTTACTCATTCAAATCTCCATACCATATTTTCTGTTATTCAACAGACAAATGTCTTTACTGGTTTTAATTGTTTAAGTTTGACTGGATTTCAACTGCTACAGATAGTAACATAGTACTGATACTGTAGAAATGGGTAGTGTGAATGTAATTATTCCATGTTGAGTACAATTTGTTCACATGAAATGATGGAATGTCTGGACTCTCAAATGAAAGTGTGTTATACATGTACATATCTCAAGCATGTCAGGTTTGAGGTCAACAAACATGGTTGCAATTAAGATATAATCAAAGAAATTTCGTGACAATTATTGAATCTAAGTAGGCCTCTACCTAACAAAATTAGCTTAATAAAAAAGGCCTTCCTGGCGTAAATTGTTTCCTTTTGAGAGAGAATGGTATTTTCTGAGTTAAGAATTTCCTGTATAGAGATAGGTTGTTCAAGGAGGCTTTGTTTTTGCCGCTGCATCAAGTGTATGGAAACATGATATATGCACCCAGAGCCCTGATCTACAGCTGTATAAAACTCAACATCTGGCATTGACGGTATGTTTAAAGGGTCTTAATTTATTTTCTTTGGGTAGAATTTAGCTACATAAAGTAACTTTGATCATGATGTGATATGTCTAAATTTTTCTTGTCATTTCAAATCTTGATCCATTTTGATTGCTTGATTAGGGGATACAGAATCACTGCCACGGAGTGTGTTGGTGTGTCACAGCAATGTAATTCCGATTCACACAACGAAGCTGAGGTGGTTTAATGTTTATCAATGAAGAAAATCACCGATCAACCATCATAGAATATGTGAAACAAGAAAACCGGAATAGTACATTCATCAGATTGCCGATACCCAAAATGTGTTGTCTCATATATCTAGATAACAACGTGATGTAGAGATGCTATTTATTCGTCTTTGTACCGGTCATGCTCAGGAGAATGACATAGAATCATTATTATCTTGTGCAGATAAGGTGTTGGTCTTGAGTTGAATTACCGTAAACTACATAAATGCTACCTTTCTACTATAGTACTATATATAAGAATTTGTTGTAATATTGTTGGGAAAATAATGCGATTCAAAAAGTTGTTTTGGTCCTGGACAAGGGCACTGAAAACCATTAAAGAGATGTAAATTTATTTTCACACGTAAAGCTTGAAATCTACTGAACTTTTTATCATTCAATCTGTTTCCTTTAGTTAAAAAATTGTAAAATTAAATCGGCGATCGTTGTTTATTTTTGGAATGAAGGCGCATTAGGAGACTGTTACCAACAAGTTCTGAGCTGACCTACTTTTGATGAAACTTTCTGGTGATTTTTGATGAAAATCACTGGCGATTCTGACTTGGGCAGTGCCCATCTTAATATAGGCAGGATTTCAACTGTGGGTGGGGATTTCCAAGAGTTCAGTTCGCGTTGGAGTCCTAATGCCTACTCTACTTCGTAGGTCCTGTGACGTTAGTCACACTGCTCATGTGCAAAGTGAAACTAGTTTATTTATACGAAGTAGGCTCTCATTTGTAAATTGTCCGGTAATGAGTGAGTCAGTGAGTGAGTCAGTCCATCCGAATCCTTTCGTCGGCAAAATAAGGAGAACCGTTGACATTAGAACCTTGATTTTTGGCATGAAGGTGCATTAGGGGACTGTTACCAGCAAGTTCTGAGCTGTCCTACTTTTGATGAAAATTTCTGGTGATTTTTTCTGACTTAGGCAGTGCTCATCTTAATAAAGGCAGGATTTCAACTCGGGTTGGGGGATTTACAAGAGTTCAGTTCGCGTCGGATCCCTAATGCGTACCCTACTTCGTAGGTCCTGTGACGATAGTCACACTGCGATGTTTAAAATAAGTGTATCACAAAATGCATGTAGTATATCATGAATTATCACGTGTTGTAAGTTTGACAAAAACCATAAGAAAATTCATACATAATTTCACTTTCATGATTCGAACATCAGATAAAGATTGTTCACCATGTGAAGAAGGTATAACCTACCACAGGATCATAACATTAGATGCGAGTCAGGGAAACGTTCTTTTATAATTTTGTTGTTCCGCTAGCTATAAAACCTTTGCCGTGTAGTGGGCGTGGCTGTTGTCCCTACACGGCTGTATTTCCTTCCCTTTACATTTAATCCCAAGTTTTGAATTCCGAAACATTTAACGGCTGCACATACAAGAACACAGTAGCTGGTTATAATAAAATGTACATCGTTATTCTCCTTGTAGTCTTTTGACACTTCTCTCCAAGTTAGAGCTCTCGGTATTCCCTCATCCTTAAGTTATCATCAATTGTACAAGATTCTCGGGGCTTTGGGTAACACCTGACGGCCATTCAACTGTCAGTCATGTAAATTGACTTCGCCCGGACTTGGCCGGAGATGGCGATGAAGTGACCTCGTTATCTTCCGTCATAATGCGTTTGCTCCTGTCCGGAGTTCGTTAAAGCTCGGAGAAATGAACACAAGCCGTGGGGCGCATGCGTGATTTTTCGGGCGAGTTCGATGACAGTCCAACATCGCCATCGATGTGGGACATCGCTATGCTGAGATTCAAAATATGTCAGAAAACTCCGTGAAGGCGTGATTAAAAGATGATATCTCAAGAACGAGGAATTATTAAGTGTTGAGAGTTGGCAGGCGGCGGGAAGAACCAATGTAGAGGAAAATGAGTAATAGTTTATTACTATTCGCTGCCGTTTTATTTCGTGTGCAGTTCGGATATTGGACAATAGCATTCGAAGTTCTATGCGTGGGGTGTATTGTGTATAGGAGTCCCCTAGGCTGTTGTCGATTACACAGCCAGGCGAGGAGGTATGACAGCACTCCATTTCCAAGCTAACAAGCTGCTAGTACAGACTGTCCTGAGTGGGGGCGAACACACGACCCTCGTGCCGACAGCCGAACCTCTCTAACCCACTCGGCCACCGAATCACTCTACAAGAGACTGTGTTTAAAGTCGCTATATAGCTGAAATATTGCTGAATGCGACGTTAAACCCTAATTCTCTCTCTCTCCTGTGTTTAAAGTCTATTAATTCTTCGCATACGCTTCGCACATGCGCTTGTTTTACCTAGAAGAACTATGACGTCATCTGGTTTGTGTTTGATAGTTCCTGCTCTTCTCCCCTCCATACCGCTCTTCAGTGTCCGAGGGAGAAATGGGTATGCGGTAAATCCAGGAAGCGAAATCTCACCCGTTTTAGTACTGAATAAGTATCAATCTGTTATATGTCTCGTTTGGATCATCTTGGTTTGCTTTGATACCTGAGCCGAGACTGCAGTCATTCCTGGGCTATTCTTCCGCCTGCTTCCCTTTTGTGACGTAATCGATTGAACCTCACCCAGTAATAAAAACAGACAACCTCGCTTAAAGAAGATCAAAATAGTGCCACGATCACAGAAGTGAGAAATCTTTGAAAGGAAATTAATTTCTATGCACTCACACTTAGCTATAATTGGTATAATTCAATATACATATAACATCTAGTGAACAACGAACTTATAGGAATAACGCTGACTGAATGAGCCGGGAACAACCGATCGATCGATAGTGGTGGTCGATTGATCATTTTATTTACGCTTGAATAGCATTGAAATATGAGCCCGTGGATATCCGACTGTCCATGCGCAGGAGCAGGATATTTGTGGTCCGTTCTAGGGTTTGAATACACGATGGTCGATCCGTATAGCCACGAACAAAAATACATGAATACATTGAGAGTTAGACTTATAGTGCGCAGTATTACCACGAAGGCTATACTGTTCAACTCCTCAATTCGGGAGATCTACAAATAGAACTGACGTCATCATCTAGAATAGAACAAGGTTTCTCCGCAGGAAATCTCCGTTTCCCGATGATGAGCGATGAATGCATTTGACACATACACCCACACGTTAGTATTTTATAATATATCATGGTATAATCGCTCGCAAAGGGTCGCATATATCTGTTCTCTTATCAATATGACTATATGCAGGCGCTTTCAAAAACCGATCCATTCAAAGCCCGGTTCCTTCTCATTCACCAAACGCTATATAGACGATCTTCTCGCTGTGGTTAATCGCTATATAAATGATGCAGTGAATGATATATATCCACCTTCACTGGATTTGAAGGAAACTACAGATAACCCTACAGGTACATCATATTTAGACCTATATCTCTATAAAAATGAAGCGGGCCTTCTCTCTCGTCGACTGTATGACAAAAGAGATGATTAAAATTTAGACATCGTAAACTATCCCTTTCTGGACAGCAATATTCCAGTGGGACCTGCATATGGCGTATACATATCACGCCTAGTAGCATTTGCTAGATCCTGTGTTAAATGTGACGATTTTAATCAACGTCACAACACATTGTTGCAGAAACTTATAAAACAGGGCTACACCACCAAGCGCCTCCACTCAAAGTTTCTCAAATTTGGCGATACATATCGCATGCTGATAGCAAAATACGAGCGTAGCGTGCAAGATCTATGGCGTTACGTTTCGTAATTTGTGTCTAATTCCGCTTAACCCGGGACTAGGGGCCGTATGAACCCATGTACTTAAAGATCCTCATCGTACTCATATGAACAGTCACAATCAAAGCGTGACTGAGGTACATCATTCTTTAGATGACGACTTTACAACGAATATTATGGATTAAGAATACTGATCAGCGATACGGATTTGATATTTTTGGAACATCATGATGTCTTGTCGGCATCATTGAAAACTGTTGACCGCTTCTCTCTTGCAGGGAACAAGCCTATGTTTATGTATACTATGGTCGTCTTTTTGAATTTGGTGCTAATACTGTTATATGGAATATGGAATAGGTCTTTGGATTATGGACGCGGATATTCTCTAATGGACGACAGCTGAATTATGAATGACGGACCAGACGCTTGTAATTAGAAAAACATCCTTGCAGGTCCGTTTTTGTCTGATCGGTAGAAGAAAAATGGCGTACTGGGGCAAATTCTCCGATACCTGGATGATATGAAAATTAAGGTCGTAGCGCCATCTATACAGTCTGGACGCAGGGTCGACAACTCTGACTCTGAGGTCAAGATGGATTATCCGAGGTTCGAATGGGCTGCGAGAGGTATCAGTTTGAAGCACTCGGGGAGAGCGTCCGACTGGACGGGTGTGGCTTGAAAGGAAAGCTATGGCACGCATGCGCAGTCGAGGAGTAGTAGCGAAAGTGGTCATTTTGGAGGTGGGCAGGGCATATTTGAGAGATTGAGGGGTTATATCGCATCGAAATGGGACGTGTATGGTTTAATATTGCAGCTCTTGCGGTGTAGACTACAACTTGAAGGATGTCCATGTCATCAGGCACGTCATTGGTGACGTCATCAGCACGAGTAATAGCGAATGCGGGTATTTTAGGGTGCGTGGGGAGTGTTTGAGGGATTGAGAGACCATTCGTGGTCTGAATGGGTGTGAATGGGAAGCACTCATCGATGAGCGTCAGACAGGACTGGAGGGGCGTGGAGGTAGAGGTTATTGCGCGTTCGCGATTGTGTGAAATTGTGTGAAAAGGACATGGGAATGCACGTTTTAGTTTCCAGATAGACCACTATTGGTCATAGTGAAGTAATCGTGGATGAGCCTCTGACTGGGCTGGTGTGTCGAGGAGATAGGGGCTATGGCGAGCATGAGCAGTGGTAAAATTGCATTGGAATGCGTTTTGGAGGCGATATGACCCACTATTGGTCCTCGAAATGGTTCAATATTGGTCGGCATGGGTCATGTGAGGTATACTAGTCAAGCACTCGTGGACTAGAGTGGCATGCGCCTGCGTACTCGGGGAGCAGCAGAGAAAGGGGAGATTCGGAAGTGCAAAGGAGCGCGTTTGGGGAGAGGTGGCCATCTTCCCTCTCGCTTCCTAGTGGAATTACCTTAGCGTATGTGTGTATGCGTGGGTGTGCGTAGGAGGAGAAGGAGTGAGTGGTCATATACAGTCGTAAACCATAAACCTCAGGCTGTATCCAAACATGAGTGGTATCCTATTGAAACTCTAATCGGGTAGAGCCGATTGTGGTTGTGATTCGCGTTGTGATTCGCGGGCGCATGCGCAATGAGAAGTAGTAGAGAAAGGGGAGTTGCGGAGGTGCTGACTATGCCCCAGGCACTTCAAGGTTATATGCATAGCAATACTTCCAGCGAGAGAAGGGGAATCCCACGCAACGCTTTAACGCCTTCATCTTATCGCCTTAACGCCCTAGCAACAACGCATTGACGCCATATTGCAGACAGATGACAGAAAGAAAGATCAACTCGTTCAGAAGTTGTCATATAGTATTATTCTCCCCTATGTTACATCATGCCCAAGTTGGGGGATTCGCGTTGGATATGTTTACAATTCAAGTATGCTCTTGTCCAATCAGTAGCCGCCATTTGGCGCTGCATCTGTCATATTCGTTCTTGCCCGTTAGATGTATTCTCGGCTGTTCTTGTCCAATTGGAAGTCGCCATTTCAGAAAGATGAATCCTCGGCCAGGTTCGCCTTGATGCGTTTGTTCTAAGCGTCGTCGGGCAGGCCAGGATGCTGTGACGGCAACATGTCCTGGAACAGCTGTTTGCGCATTTTGATCTCATTTTGCAGGGCGTCGGTGAGTGATAGTCCCATATCCTCTTCCAAGTGACGCTTGGTCTTCATGACGAATCTGTGTGTTGGGTCGTGTTTCATTTCAAACGGTAGCAGACTATACCGTTTATAGATCGCCGTGGCTGTTTTCCTGATGCAGGCGCGCATTTGCATGCACGCCTGTTGTAAGTTATCCTGTCCGGCGTATTCCATCGCCGCCGCGTGAGTATTAATAGTTTCATGCACAATGCGATCCCAGGCTGTAGATTCTTTCTCACTTCCCTGTGATGTAGGCTGACTATCTGAGGTCAAGCACTCCGTATAATTTGATAGACTCTCAGTAGTCTCGGTTTCGGTATCAGTCGGTCGATTCTCAGAATCAGCTGGCATATTCGCAGCATCCACCCCAATGGGCTCCTCGGTGTCTTCAATCGCATGAACATTTTCTGGTGTCGCATCATATCGTAACGTCTGGTGAACGTGCGGTTGTAGAGCATGCATAAACCATGCTGACAGTTGAACGTCGACCGTGCAAGTTTTTGTGATACGCTTCCTTTTATGGACAGTAACGCCCGCCAACGCCCAGCTTAATGCTTCAACGCCCTGGTGAAATAGCTCAGAAACATTGATTGTTCTAGATATTCCATGGAACTGACAATAATCATCGAAATGCGGCGACGCCCGTTGTTACGCCTTAACGCCTTATCTGAACGCCTTAACCTCCGTCGTTACGCCTTAACGCCTGTTCCAACGCCTTAACGCCCTATCTTAACGTCTTATTCTAACGCCCCAGCTTAACGTCCCAAAGTAACAAGCTTTAACGCCTTAATGCATGTGTGGTGCACCCGTACCCTGGTGTGCCCTATCTCCCACGGGTTATAGGGTATAGGGTGTACCACACATGTGTTAAGATAGGGCGTCAAGGCGTAACTACGGGCGTCACCGCATTTCGATGAATTAGTGTCAATTCCATGATATATCTAGAACAATCAGAGCTTCTGAGATATTTCACCAGGGCGTTGAAGCGTTAAGCTGGTCGTTGGCAGGCGTTACTACCCATAAAAGCAAGCGTATCACAAAAACGTGCACAGTCGACATTCAAATGTCAACATGGATTATACATGCTCCGACTACTAACTCACGTTCACCAGACAATACAATATGATGCGACACCAGAAGAATATACATGGGATTGAAGACACCGACGAGTCCACTGAGGCGGGTGCTGAGAATATGCCAGCTGATTCTGAGAGTCCACCGACCGATACCGAAACAGAGACTGCTAAGAGTCTATCGACTGATACGGAGAGCTTGACCTCAGATAGTCAGCCTACATCGCAGGGAGGTGAGGAAGAGCCTACCGGTTTGGATCGTATTGTGCACGCTGCAGCGATGGAAGACACCGGGCAGGATAACTTACAACAGGCGTACATCAAAATGCGCCCCTGCATCAGAAAAAGAGCCACGCCGATCGATGAACGGTATAGCCTGCTACCGTTTGAAATGAAAGGCAACCGCATGCACCATGAAGACCAAGCGTCACTTGGAAGAAGATATGGGACTTTCACCCACCAGGCGCTGCAAAATGCGATCAAAATGCGCAAACAGCTGTTCCAGGACATGTTGCCTTTATAGTATGCTGGTCTGCCCGACGACGATTAGAACAAACGGATCAGGCGAACATGGCCGAAGATTGAACTTTATGAAATGCCGGCTTCTTATTGGACAAGAGCATACTTGACCTGAAAACATATCCAACGCGGCTCCTCCAGCTTGGGTATGATGTACATGCTGGACGTTAAGGCGTTAACAATGGCGTTAACATAGGCGTTAAGGCATTGCGTGAGATTCCTCTTCTCTCGCTGCAAGTATTGCTATGCTTATAACCCTGAAGTGCCTGGCATAGTCAGCAACCCCGCAACTCCCCTTTCTTTACTACGCCTATGTACTCGTATCCCCACCATTATGGCTTTACCCGATAAGAGCTTCAATAGGACGCCACTCATGTTTGGATACAGCCTGAGGCAATGGTTTACATACGACTTTAAATGACCACTCACTCACTCGCATTCCTCCTCCTCCTCCTCCTCCTCCTCCATCCCACACACACACACCTACACACACGCTGAGGTAACTCCACCAGATACCGAGAGAGAACATGGTCACCTCCCCCCAAACGCGCTGCTTTGTACTTCCGAATCTCCCCTTTCTCTACTCCTCTCCAAGTGCACAGACGCATATCACTCCCAATTTGACCCTAGTCCCCGGGTGCTTGACTAGTATACCTCACATGCCCCATTCCGATGAATATTGAACCATTTCGACACCAAAACAGCCTTTCCAACGCACTTTTTCTACTGCGCGTGCGCTGATGTGCGGTATATCTACTACACACCCATCCAGTCGGATGCTCCCCCACGAATGCGTCAAGATGACACCCAATACGACCCATTTGGACCTATAATGGGTCATCTCGACCTCAAAACGCCCATTTCAAGGCAATTTTACCACTGCGCACGACGCACCAGTCCAGTAGGAGGCCCACCACGAGTGCTTCAATATGACACCCTTGCACTCAATTCGGACCAATAATGGTCTATCTGGAGTATAAAGCGCCTTTTCCCATGTGCTTTTCCCACAATTCCATGTGTGCAAGCGCACCATAGCCTTTACTTCCACGCCCCACGAGTCCTGTCTGGCGTTCCTCCACGTGTGCTTCTCAATGGCACCTCGCACGACCTATTCTAACCAAGAAGGGTCCCTTACATCACTCAAACCCACCCCCCACGTACCCCCGAAATGCCCATTTTCGCTAATGCTCCTACTGATCACGTCCCTACTTACGTCGCTGATGACATGGACATTCCTGAAGTCGTGGTCTACACCGCAAGAGCTTCAATGTGATACCCTACATGTCCTTTTGGGGATGCGGTATAGCCCCTCAATCTCCTAAATATGCCCGAGCACACCTCCAAGATGTCCAATTTCGCTAATACTCCTCGACTGCGCATGCGCACCATAGTCTTCCTTTCACGCCACACTCAACCAGTCGGACACCCCACGAGTGCTTCAAACTGATACCTCCCACGATCCATTCGGACCACGGATAATCCGCATCCACCCCAAAACGCCCACCCTCGATCAGCCTATTTACTACGCATGCTTTTCACCAAAAGTCACCCCATGGCCACGAGACGCCAACCATCGTCATCGTCAAGACTGTCGTCTTGAGACAGAGAGAACAAGATGCGACATCCCATAGTAAAACCCACAAGAAAAAAAATGACCATCCCATACCCCTACGTAATACTCCTTGGGACAGCCGCCAACAGAGTTATTGCCCCGGTAGAGTTGTCGTCCTTGAGTGTATCAACGGCGCTACCATCTTAATTTTCATATCATCCGGGTATCGGAGAATTTGGCCCCTGGACGCCATTTTTGTTCTAGCGATCTGACAAAAACGGACCTGCAAGGATGACGCCAGTTCTGTTTATAGATTACCCGCATAGCCTTCTTTGTAATACTGCGTAATATGTCTAACTTCCAATGTATTCATGTAGGTTTTTTTTTGTGGCTATACGGATCGACTATCGTGTATTTAACACTATCCCGGTTCATAAATATCCTGCTCTTGCGCATGGAAAGTCGAGGCCGGGTCATGCTTCAATGCTGTACGACCGTAAGTTGTCAATCGACTACCCCTATCAATCAAACTGGTCATTCCCGGCAATTTTGGCGACCTCCCGCATATTTGCATTCTCGTTGACATGGGACTATTTTCTGTGCCCGGAAGCCTTTGGCCGGAAGTGACCGCATCACCACCAGGTATCACAGCCTCATCCTGGAGGAATACAGCGGAGGAATACATCCCCAGATGTCACTTCCAGTCCCGAGACCGGAAGCGCACGCAATGACATTTGTCGGAACTATAGCGTCCTTGACCTCCAGCCCTGAAAGGTCAATACGTGGTCAGCGGTCCTTTCATTACTACTCTCGTTTGTAAAGATTTTGGTGGTAATAAATTTATAGAGTTATATGTTGTCAACATGATTTCGGGGTGATTATTTTCACTTGCGGTATCACTAAATACTGGGGACTCTGGGTACGACGACGTCAGCAAGATGGCGGCCCCCAATGGAAGCAAATACAACAACAACTGATCTTCCACAACAAGTTACCACACAGCCACCCCATCTGAACTTGACACTCCAGGATGTCACCAACTTGTTTAACGGGACCAGCGACCACCGTGGCGACACGTTGCGCCCATCTCTCGATGATCCGCCGGGTAAGCCTCTAACATTTGACCCGTTTTTATCCACACCAATTTCAACGGACACCCCGACCACATGCCGTGATATTTGCGACTATGTCCTGATGCAACCCAAAGATTTACGATCTGATGAGCCAGACACCCTGCAAATAGTCGACGGAAAAATCTCTTTGGACAAACACAAGATTTCTTTGGAAAATTTTCCCAAAATGCAATATGTCGAAGCGAGTTTTAAGATCCTGCGTGACATGACGTTTTTGGACAAAATTTCATTCTCCGAGGCCATGGATTACGCGGGTTACGTCACCATGCCACCATGTCACAGGTATTCCCTTGGCCTGCTGTTCTGTTGTATGACAAGGGATAGGGTCTTGTCAGCAAGAATACCGACGCCTACAGACCTCCCTTAAATTTCCTTGGGATGCTGACAGCCCGTATCTACAACGTCTCCTATTACGCTCTGAGGTCGAGTCAAAATAGGTGCCATCCCCACAATATCAATCTCGCTCCTATACCAACCAGGCCCCAGCACGTGGAAAATTTGACCCAAACACCGGGAAGACAATCTGTGAAAAATGGAACGATCGATACGGTTGCAACGTTCGTAATTGTCGTTATGCTCATGTGTGCAAAACCTGTTTCTCACCTGCGCACACTGAAGTTAACCACACTCGCCCCCACGTCTCCGCCACCCGACGGAGGATTTTGGTACTTCCTCAAATTCAAAAAAAATAGATTGTACCGACACTAGCCCACCCGACTTCTCTGTCTCTGCCAAAATCACAACTTGGTCTACTGAATTGGTGGATGATCCTGATAGGGAATTCCTTCTGTCTGGGTTATCAAATGGTTTCAACATAGTTGATTGTGTTAACGACATACCCCCACACTTCATTGAGGTGGACAATAATTGTTCATCCTCCAATGCTGATGCTCGCCTTAAAGTTGAACAACAGATTTTGACAGAATTAGCCAATGGTAACTATGTGATTTCTTCAGAAAAACCTCAGTTTTGTTAGTGTGCTCGGTGCCGACCCAAAACCAGATGGCGACATTAGCCTGATTCCTGACTTTAGTTTACCACTGGGGGAAAGTGTTAATGATTATGCTTCCAAGGATAATCTTTCCTTCCAATCCCTGGATGACGCTCTCAAGGTGATCGGCCCTAACTGGTATTTGGCAAAAATCGACCTAAAAGCAGCTTATCGTTCCGTCAAAATATCACAAGACAACCATCCACTCACTGGTTTGAAATGGCAGTTTCAAGGTGATATTCATCCCACATACATGCAGGACATTAAGATGCCCTTCGGTGCACGTCGAAGTCCCGCCATTTTCCATCGCTTAACCCAGGCCGTTCGTCGTATGATGGAACGACGTGGATTCACGTCAGTGATAGTTTTTTTAGACAATTTTTTCGTTGCCGGACCGACCCGTGAACAATGTTTAGCTGCCTATAATACCCTTCTCACTCTCCTCCGGTCGCTGGGCTTTGCTATCAACTGGCGGAAAGTGGTTGACCCCTGCCAATCTCTCACCTTTTTGGGCATCGTCATTAACACTGTGGAGGGAACAATTAGCCTAGAACATTCAAAAATCACAGCCCTCCAACAACTCCTAGTAACATTTCTCTGCCGCAAATGTGCTAGTAAACGCCAGCTACAACAATTGGCGGGAAAATTAAGCTGGGCAGCCAATGTCATTCCCTAAGGACGTATTCACATTCGGGGTGTTTTCAATCTCATTGCCACTCTAAATCTAGCCTCACATAAGGCCAGGCTTACATCTATTTACAATGACCTCTCTTGGTGGCTCTTATTCCTGGACATCGGCAATGATACTACACTTATCTGGGACACGCGCCCTCTCGTGACTGTTTACACAGATGCTAGTACCCAAGCAGGCGGAGCTTTCTGCCAAGGCGACTGGTTATTCTCTGTGTGGCAACATGACGTACCGGTTCTGTCATCCTGCCACATTAACTTTAAGGAGCTTCTTATCGTGCTTTGTGCAGCCCAACGCTGGGCACATTTGTGGACTAATCAACGTGTACTTATTCGTACGGATAATACCTCGACTGCAGCCATGTTGAACAAAGGGACATCGGCATGCCCCACTGCGCAGACAATCCTTCGCTATTTATCTGCCCTGTGCTTACAATACAACTTCGATATTCACGCACTACATATCCGTGGCCAGGACAATTCCCTGGCTGATGCTATTTCACGCCTACACCTGCCAGGCAAACTTTCTGTTATGGATGAGCTACTGCGACAATGGTATTACCCCTACTCTTCACCTGTCTACTGGTTACCAGCACACATGTCTCATGGATCTTTGTGTTTTCTTCTCCCACAGATCAACGGGTCCAGACTCTGACTCAACAACTTGATCAGGAGGTATGTCACCTCCGCGATATGTGTTATGCCGAATCCACTAAACGTGCCCATAGGACGCATCATTCGGCTTATTTAAAATTTTGTGCGCTTGTGCAATGTGCCCCGGTACCTGCCTCAACAGATACTATTTGCCGTTATGCAGCCTTCCTAGCACGCACAAAAGTCTTTGGCTCTGTGCAACAATACCTTAATGTGATTCGATTACTCCACCTGGAACTAGGCCTCTCCAACCCATTAACGGACAATTTTCATTTGAAGGCTGTAACGTCTGGGATCAAGCGTGCCAAAGGCTCTACCCAGCAGGCTAAACCTCCCATTCTGCCACCCCTGCTGTTACAAATCCGTGCTCGACTTGACCTCACTACCGCTGTAGATGCTCAATTCTGGGCCGCTACCCTGACTGCTTTCTTTGGCCTGCTCCGTGTTAGTAACTTTACGGTCTCCCCCTCCTGGCGGGCAGATTCTAAACGAGTCCTGCGGCGATGTGATGTCACTATCTCTGCGGGGGCCTGTGTTTTGAAAATTCGTCACTCTAAAACCATACAATTCCAGGAATGTGTGTTTCAGGTTGTGCTCCCCTTTTTTTAGGGATCATCCATTGTGCCCCACCACCGCGTTACTACAATTTGTGCGTCGTTGTGGCCCTGTCGCAAGTGAGTTTCCCCTCTTTACCATTTCCACTAATCGAACCCTCGCCATGCTCACACCCTCTGTGTTTCGGCGACACCTCAAAGATATCCTACGTATGACAGAGGTGGATACCTCCCACTTCAACACACATTCGCTGCGACGTGGGGGGAGCGTCCTGGCTGATGTCTGCCGGTGTGCCCCTCCACTTTGACTGGAAAACTGATGCTGTCTTTCGCTATTTGACCCCGGATGTCTGTTCCACTCTCAATCTGTACCAGAGCACCCGGGGTGTTCTCCCTACTTCTATATAACCTCCCTACCCTCCTACTTGGGATTTGGGGAATTTCTGAACATTATATTTAAAGGAATGACTATAAAGCAACAATCTGTGAAGGACAGTCAGAACATTAATTGTGCCAATATTTATACTGTGTGCCTTGTTGTATTATTACCTGGTGCCGGCGACACGCGCTTCTATTTTCATTATTGTTAGTTTTAGTATGTAGTAAATAAATTTAGTTTGGAGCCCATCTGTGTATTGTGTTTTAAGGAAAGTATAAATTCTTTAGACGTGTTTAAAAGTGACTCACAGATGGTTCCTTTTGTCACGACTAGCTTTGATTTACTACATAGGCTTTTGCCGCCGTTTTCACTTACTTGTTATTGGCCTGAATTATCTGCCAGTCTGACCATTGGTCAGTAGCTGGTAATTAAACTTCTCAATCAGATAAACTGCCTATGCTCTTCAGGGGTATATAACCTCGTGTTTCCTTTGTCTCTATACCAGCAGCTCAGTCCACGCGGACACATGCTGGATACGGCTGGTCAGCTATGCAATTCGTTTAGTCCCTCCTACCCAACCCTTATTTTTGGCTTTCTATAATTTATATCTTCTCTCCGGTCAGGAATTTCGGGGAATTTCTGAACATTATATTTAAAGGAGTGACTATAAAGCAACAATCTGTGATTGACAGTGAGAACATTAATTGAGCCAATATTTATACTGTGTGCCGCGTACCCATTACAAAATGTTTAATGCCTTGTTGTATTATTGCCTGGTGTCGGCGACACGCGCCTCTATTTTCATTATTGTTAGTTTTAGTATGTAGTAAATAAATTTAGTTTGGGGCCCATCTGTGTGTTGTGTTTTAAATTGTTTATGCAGCAACCAAAACGTTGTTAATCTAGTGTACAGCTTTGAAGCCTCTACCGTGTTACACAGTATTTATACAGAGGCTCATGAATGCAATTCCATATACCAAGTGATATCGTGATCAGCATGGAGTGGATAATCTTGGCAAACAGAAGGTGGAATAATGTTTATATTAAACACTCTTCAGTTTGCTATGATTCCGGTGATCAAAAGCACGATTTGAAAACGCCTGAAATGAGTAAATACTTACACCAAAATTTCATATATATATATATATAAGAAATGGCATTAACTCCTTCTGTACCGGCATTTTTAACAGTTCCAAGCTGGTATCAACACTGTCATGTACATGAGTGAAGCGAATATATACTCATCATCGCCTCCATATTTTCAAAGATTATACTCCAAGCTTTCGAACAAGTTATAATATGATGAAGATATTTATCTAGAAAATCCTTATTTTTGTATGCCAACAGCAGACAATCATTGAACTATATTTCTATCGGTACATTTATACCGATACGGTACAGAGAGGGTTAAACGGGGGTTCGTTTAGCGCATCGAATCTTGTCCCTGTAAGTGTTTTCAGTGACGAAAGCATATACCGACAATGCGTGTCAGACGACCATCTGCCCAAAGTTTTGATTGTGTGATCCAGGACATCAGTAGCTGAACATGAATTGATCCCACCCACTCCGCATGAATGGGCCGTGTACCTTTCTGGACAGCAATATTCCAGTGAGATCTGCATATGGCGTATACATATCTCGCATGGTAGCATTTGCTAGT
>JAVTVY010008340.1:0-43001 GCA_036873755.1 Hanleya hanleyi
AGGTCTGAATGTGAGGTGCCGACAGAAGCTTTCCTGTAGAGTCATATGGTTGTTTTTTAGTCGCCTTACTTTAGTAAACCAAAATGTATTCTCTTTAGTCAGAAGTGATGTACCAGCGTCGACTAACGTTTGAAATTGTGCTTTCGCCTGTTTTTGGCGTTTTCGCAAACATGCTAAATTGTATTCGAAAAGGTCAAAAAGAGACGAAGGCCTAATTGCAGCCGTTCCTGAAACGGTTTAGTTCCCTATTTATATTATTTACCGTTGATTCAATAATAATATCATCGAGAGACCGGAGAGGATTGTGGGCACGGATTGAATCAAGTGTTGGACGAAATCCTTACTTCTTGAATATTGAGAGTACATAGATAAGAGTGAAGTTAGACAGTCACTAGTCCTACGTCGTCCACAAAAGAATTTCCGCGTCAATAGTCACATGACCTTATCAGTAAAACAGTTAGCGTCAATTCAAAACATACGTAGAATGAAAAAAACACACAACATGATTTCCTACAAGAGAGAAGCGGTCAAAACAATTGAATGGTGATTACAGCAGACATCAGCATGCTCTTTACGTAACTCCTGATCACTGACCTATATTCTTTATCTAAATGAACTTCCAAGTCATTTAGTGTATAATGCGTCTCGAAATGCTTAACTGTATCTGGCCCGGGATGTTTGGGACCATTTTTCTTACCTCTTGAGCTTGAGCTGAAACTTACCATACTATACCCTTGGGTCAAGCTCTATCAGAAAATGTCAAAAATCCGAGATGGCGGCTTTGATGACGTCACAATGACGTCATTTTCAAAAACGAATTTTATGGTCGATTTTTCGGTCAGATTTTTCGAAGTTTTTATTCATGTAATTTCTTCGCAAAACTACATGATAAATTAGTAAATATTGACCATATGGGAAATAAACTTGTTACTTTTCACTCAACTTGAGTTAAAACCACTCAAGTTCACTCAACTTGAGTGGGATGAATTTCCACTCTTATGCTTGAGTGTTGAGTGAATTTAACTCAAGTTGAGTGAAAAGTAACTCAAGTTGAGTGAAAATCTCACTCAAGTATTGAGTGGGATGAATTTTCACTCTTACTTGAGTGAAATTCCACTCAACTTGTTAAAGAGAGTACAACATGAGGACTTACAGTGGAAGGAAGACTGTTCTTCTATAGACTGGCGCTCTGTTATCTCTAAGATATACGCATCGATAAAGTCTCTCAAATGATTAGGATCAAAAGTCTCCTTGTGGTACTCCCTCCTTGGTGAAGTTAGCAATGCCCTCCAAACTCTCCATGTATCTATGGTATTTGAAGATGTCGCCGGGGATGTATCTTAGCCAAGGTAAGAAACTAACCACGCTTGACAATGTAACTGAATCAAAGAAATGCTCCATATACTCGAGGTAAGTTTGAAATTTTGGGTCGTAGTGATCGAAACGTTGACCGAACACGATGGAACATATCACGTTGGCAGTAGTTGTGTGTATTAGGGTTCCAATTTCAAAAGGTTCGCCGCACTTGTGTTCTATACACTTGACTAAAACCTCCACCTCTTCTTGAATTATTCCTTCAAAATTCGATCGCCGGAATCCAACCTCTCGACGACTGTGAAAGACGAACTCTCTCTGTTCCTTCCAAGTTTGCCCTGATGATAATGAAACACCACCTAGCAAAGAAAACAACAAATTTGTCGAATATCTTCACTCAAAATGATAAGAAGGCCACCGGGTGGTACCAGGAATTTTCCATTGGTTTAGTGGGTCCCACCTTAAAATCGGTCCGACATATGTATTAAAGTGGGATTGTGTATGATAATGAATCTGCCAATTTAAATTAGTCGTGCGAAAATTTCATGTTGACTTCGGATAAAAGATACGTGATATTTTTCATGGGAAAACTAATAAAGCTTGGCTTTTTTTTCAAAACTTACAAAACCATAATTTATCTTGAAGAATATAAACTGCAGTGTCAGCCTAGAAAAACTTACGATGGTCAGCTGAATAAAAATAAATTTATGATTCATCAAAATGTGTTCCCTGTTCTATTGTGGAACGTTTGAGGCATTTATAAGGAAGATTTTCTCTTGTCACAAAAATATGACACCTCAAACCAAAATCAAACCTGATAATTCCAAATGGTCCAACTTCCTGATATCTTTTGTCATATTTTTGCTGCAACAGAAAATCCTTGCAATAAATGCCTCAAAAATACCAAAAATTCATTTTTATGCAATAGAAAATAGTAATTATTCCAAGGCTGATATTTCAGCAGGCAGTCTTCAATAAAAATATGTTTTGAAGGTTTTGGGTTGAAAAAAAAAATCGGCTTTATTACCGCCATACGCAAAGAAGTCTTTGACATGTATATATCACACATCCTTTCGTTTGACGGTGGCGTGTATAACAAACTACATGTGCGTTGCAGATTTAATTACAAGCGTCTAGTCCGTTATTCAATATTCAACCGTCGTCCATTAAATAATTTACGCGTAGTACAAAATCCAAAGACCTATTTATTTTAACAGCATTAGCATTAGCTCCAAACTGAAAAAAAATCATAGTATACATAGACTAGTTTTCTGCAAGAGAGAAGCGGCCAACAGTTTTCAATGATGCGGAAAAGACATCATGATGTTCCAAAAATATCAAATCCGATTCGCTGATCAGTATTCTTAATCCATATTATATTCGTTGTAAAGTCGACATCTAGAGAATGATGTATCTCAGTCACGCTTTGATTGTGACTGTTCATATGAGCATCACGAGGATCTTGAATTACATGGGTTCATACGGCCCCTAGCCCCGGGTTAAGCGAAATTAGACATAAGTTACGAACCGTAACGCTATGGATCTTGCACACTACGCTCATATTTTGCTATCAGTATATCAAATCCGTATCGTTGATCGGTATTCTTGATTCCCATGATTTTCTTTGTAAAGACGTCATCTAGAGAATGATGTATCTTAGTCACGCTTTGATTGTGACTGTTCATTTTTTGAGTGAGTGAGTGAATAGAATTTAACGTCGCTTTCAACAATATTTCAGCTATATCACGACTCTTTTTTTTAACACCATGTGAATCTAGAACCACATGGGTTCATACGGCTCCTCGCCCAGGGTTAAGCGAATAAGTTACGAACAGTAACGCTATGGCTCTTCAAACGCTACGCTCGTATTTTGCTATCAGCATGCAATATTTATCGCCAAACTTGAGAAACTTTGAGTGGAGCCGCTTGGTGGTGTAGCCCTGTTTTATAAGTTTCTGCAATAATGTTTTGTGACGCTGATTAAAATCGTAATATTTCACCCGCGAACTAGCAAATGCTACTACGCGTTATATGTATACGCCATATGCAGGTTCTGTTGGAAGAGTACAGTCCAGAAAGGGACAGTTTACGACGTCGAAATTGTAATCATCTCACTTGTCGTACAGTAGACGAGAGAGAAGGCCCGCTTCCTTATTATAGAGATATATGTCTAAATATGATGTGTCATTAGAGGTGTCCGTAGTTTTCCCCAAATCCAGTGTAGTTGGATATATATCCTTCATTGCGTCATATATATAGCGATTATCTTCATTGAGAAGATCGTCTATATAGCGTTTGTTGAATGAGTTGGAACGAGCTTTTAAATTATCGATTTTGAGAGCGTCTGCATAAAGTCGGTAGTTACTTCATGTAGGAAGCTATTGTCCGAGTCTTTGTGCTGCTGAAAAGGCTGAAGTCTAGACATATTGTTGGTCCCAGACTTGGCTATTGTATGCATTGTCTCGTGATTCTTACATGGAGTATGAGCCATAAATTCGTATTCATAGGAGAACACAAAGATAAAGGGGTGCACAATTTGTACCCATTGGAATACCTACATGCTGTTGAAATATTGTGTTGCCAAATTTCATATAAATATTATTAACGAGAAATTAATAATTAATAAATACCATCAATCCGTGATATTTATAATGGGACACGATTAAAAAAGTCATTTTCCTGCTGCTGAATGCTGATTAACGCGGGTTTTGTCTAAGAGTAAAGTGTTCCTTATATGTATACCTAGGCAGGTAGATATATCCATACCTGCTCCTCGCCCGCGTCGGATGAAGAAACTCTCGGGTCTGTCGGAAAACTCATCCCCTCTTGTGCAAAGAACTTCTTTCAGGTTTTGGTAGCCATGGACGAAGACAGCCAGCGACTTCCCCATGTATAAACTGTATACGTTGCCATATTTCCGTCGTAACTGTTTGGTAGCTTTGACCCGATTTCCAGACAGTTCCGCCAGGTTCCCTATGACGGGTAGTCCTCGAGGGCCAGGCGGTATGTTTTGGGGCCTCTTTGTTCTACATGCGTCTATAATAATCAGCATTATGCATAGACACCCAATTATTGGGACTGTGTTATCAGTAATGGTTTCGTACACCATGATACACCTATACTGATGATTACCTGTGAATGATGGAAACTATGTCACAGTGAAGTTTTGGCAAAAAGTTAACTGATATATATGTATATATACGCGGGTAATATCTCCTAGTGTCTGTACATATGTGTAAATATCTTAACGTCACATCTCCTTAGACATTCTGTCTAAGCCACGCGGTTCTACGCTATTATTTGTAACCGTGTATACCATTTGTGCAGAATATACCATAATAGACCTTTACATGAGCGTCAGTCATCCTTGTAGGGTTGTGATCATCTCTTCGAGCCCCGGATCCCTACTAGTGAAGGGGTTAACGACGGTGACGGCCAGAATGCCAGTGGGCAATCCCGGTTATTGATTCGTTTTCTTCTAAACACTACGACTGGTCCTGCTCGTACACGTTACATCAGTAATGGTTTCGTACACCATGATACACCTATACTGATGATTACCTGTGAATGATGGAAACTATGTCACAGTGAAGTTTTGGCAAAAAGTTAACTGATGTATATGTATATATACGCGGGTACTAACGTCATGCTCTAATTTATTGGGGTCAAGTATTCAAATGAACTATTTGCCACAGCTTTTGGAAAAACGCGTATTTTGTCTAAGGGTAAAGTGATCTGAAATAAAATATATATATCCGTGTATATGCGTCATACTCTAATCAATGGGGAACAAGTATTCATATAAACTACTGACCAAAGTGACCACAACATCGCTCCGTACCAGCATTCATACAATGGCTATTATTGCTGCCTTACTATAACAGATGACCCGATGAACGTCACCACCCCTTGCCAAGTCATAGAGGTCAAATTATTGTCGATTTCTCTCAGTGGTTCTTGATAAGGATTTAACTATCATCCCGTGTCACGGTTCGTTGGACAAAGCCAGGTCATGACAGAGAGCAGGTCAACCATAACGACGACAAAAGATCATAAAGATTTTCGAGTCGAGTTCATCACATCTTGTCCTCTCCGAATATGCCCATTTTCAAGAGAATAAGAGGTAGCCATTTTGCTTCTGTCTAAGATTTATATCCTTCTACACTTTAACTAAATGCGATTTCAGGTTCAAGTGAAATTTCTTGAAAAGCAAAAAACTCGATTCAGTGGAGGTTTTCAAGTGCACAAATTGCCTCAAGTGAGGTTTCATGAAATCGATCCCAGGCTACTATTGTCAAAATCTCCTGTTCTATATTACATGTGATTTGACTGTGAAAAAGCAATAGCTAAATTGATATTTAATGACCAATATTGAATAAAACTATCTTTAATGACTCGCTTTATGCAAGAATATATGTAGACACTGGACAACCCTGAAGTATATAGTCATAATCATTACTTTCTAGAAAGTTTCTAAATCCTATTAATCCAACTATATGTGAACTTCAATCGAATTTTGGAATTCGTTCAAATAGATATAACTTATACACCAAGTTTGACTTATATTTATGTAATTTTAACCAATAACGAATAATACTATTTTTTATATCCATTGCAAAAGAAAATCTCCCAAATTCCACAAACACATACATGCTAGGGCTCCTCCTCGGTACTCCCTAAAAATACTTGAGTGAACAGTTCCACTCAAGTTTGAGTGAAATGTTCTCCAGTTCACTCAAACTTGAGTTGGTTTTCGCTCAACTTGAGTTAAATTTCACTCAACTTGAGTTAAAACCACTCAAGTTCACTCAACTTGAGTGGCATCAATTTCCACTCTTATGCTTGAATGAATGTCGCTCAAGTTGAGTGCATTTAACTCAACTTGAGTGAAAAGTAACCCAAGTTGAGTGAAAATCTCAAACAAATATTGAGTGGGATAAATTTCCACTCTCACTTTAGTGAATTTTCACTCAACTTTTTTTAGAGAGTAAATCAAGAATATACTTTAAACATTGGTTCTGGGTCACCTCAATTTCATATAATGAAATTGGTGTGCTCATTTTATCAAACAGCTCCACTTTAGTGCTGTTTTCTGAATGCTTAGTAAATATGCTGTCTTTTTTCTTCGCAATCTACATACATGTACATATCATACACAATCATATGCGTATCAACGTACATTTAATAGCAAATACAAGAGAACAGTAGTTAAATTACCGGTCCATTTGTCAGGAAATATTATTACATCTGGAACATGGGACATACTCGTTTGCTGAGCATGGTAATAGCACAATTCCTTGTGCCATCTCATTGGATTATTGCGCTGAAATATATTTCTTTGTATTGCTTTGTTCTTCGTGAGGTGTAGAATACGGGAATATTGGGTGTCATTTTTTGTTTTCAGTTTTTCGTCAATTTTTGACGCCAAGGTAATGTTATTCAATCGAAAAAATCAAAAAAAATCATAATTTTATTATATTTATATTTTTCCATTTTATTCAAATAAAAAAAACTTATCCATATGTTCGAAAATGATCATTTTGGCAATTTATAATAATTCAAAATTATATGTTATGACCTTTGGTACATCACAGTGACGTCATAATATGGCATTTATTGTATTTTTCTGCAATTTACATATATTTTCGAAAATGATCGTATGAGGTAATCTATAAAAATTTATAACATATGTGAGAACTTGGAGACTTCCCAGTGACGTCATCAGATCGAAGTTATATTATTTTTATACAACAGAATTTCCATTTTTTTTAAATGTTCGAAAATCATCATATCAGTTAATCAATGATAAATGTATCCGCTTTCTTTCAAAAAAAGTCCAGTCTCAGTTACGATTACAAGCGTCTGAACTGTCATTCATAATCCAGTCGTCGTCATTTAAAGAGTATTCGCGTCCATAATCCAAAGACCTTTTCCATATTCCATATAATAACATTAGCACCAAATCCAAAAAGATAATCATAGACTATAGTTTCTTGCACGAGAGAAGCGGTCAACAGTTTTCAGTGATGCTGGCAAGACACCATGATGTTCCAAAAATATCAAATCCGATTCGCTGATCAATATTCTCAATCCATATTATATTCGTTGTAAAGTCGACATCTAGAGAATGATGTATCCCAGTCACGCTTTGATTGTGACTGTTCATATGAGCACCATGAGGATCTTGAATTACATGGGTTCATACGGACCCTAGCCCCGGGTTAAGCTGAATTAGACACAAGTTACGAAACGTAACGCCATAGATCTTGCACGCTACGCTCGTATTTTGTTATCAGCAGGCGATATGTATCGCCAAATTTGAGAAACTTTGAGTGGAGGCGCTTGGTGGTGTAGCCCTGTTTCTGCAATACTGTGTTGTGACGTTGATTAAAATCGTCACATTTAACAAAGGATCTAGCAATGGAATATTACTGCCCAGAAACGGATAGTTTACGATGTCGAAATTGTAATCATCCCTTTTTTTCATAAAATCAACGAGAGATCAGGCCCGCTTCATTTTTAAAGGGATATAGGTCTAAATATGATGTGCCAGGGAGAAAATAAAAAAAGACAAGTTTAACATTTGAGAAATATACAGTAGGTGAAGTCAATATATTAACCGCTCTGCATGGGCATATGAGTTAATTGAAATGCTACCATGTGAAACAAGATTAAGTTTCAAGAAGATGTGATTTAAGGATAGCTATCCCCTTAGAGGCAGTTTTTGCACCCCCATGACAATTTGTCGTCTGTATCAATAGATATACAAGATAACCATTATAAACTATATATTTTATGAAAGCATACGTCGTGGGGATTCCAACTATATGATTTGTATAACTGACGCTGCTACTGTGTAGAAAATATTCCAATTTAAAAAAATTAAAATGAAAACAATGGCGTCCATTTTTCAATTGAAATTTCATGAAAACTGTTGGTCTTGTTTCAACTTTGATGGTATACCTTGGTAGGAGACAATTCGACCTAGTAAACATTATCTCATTTTTTAAATTTTTGCCTGGTTTTGTTTTTATAACTATTTTACTGAAATAAATTGAAAAAAATGTACTTTTTTACGGTCGTTTGTTTTAAAAGTTGGATAATTAAAAAACGAAGCTGAACTTACAAAAAGTGAGATAGAGTTTTCTAGATCACCTTATAAGTAACAAGCATGCCAAATTTCAAAAGCGTAGCATGAATACTTTTCGAGAAATAAACGTTTGAATTTCGGATTTTGTACAATAATGAAAGGCTAGAAATCGGGCAAAATGTGTCCAGCTATACATCTGATGAATTAATCCCTATTTTTTGCTTGAATTCTATTGTCAAATACATTTTTAATCTGTCTAATGGGACCTACTCGAATTCCTGTTTATTCTGGATAACTTTTACACTAAGTTTTTGTCATCAAGTCGGTTTAAAGTCCAATTTAAACTTAAAAAACCTGCTAAAACTTGTTCACACCTGTGTAGATTACTTCACGGCGGGTGTCTGAGTGAAGTGTCACTGTCATAATTAGAAACAAAAATAAGGATGTTTGCATGGTTTTGATCAGAAGGGGGTACAGTAATGTAAATAAGTAGGACTAATAGATAATTAACTTGACTTTCACACAATATAGGACGTAGACCTGCCGTCCTGTACCCCAATACACACTCCAAGCAATTGTTACAGGCACAGATTTCTGGAAGAACCCACCCTGTTCCCAAGGGCGTCGTTAGGGAAGTCGATTCGAAAAATCCTGAAGACGCCCATGGTTCTCCCAGTTTTTTCTGGACGGCTTTGTGCGTACAAAGGGGTACCAAGACAAAGGAATCATCCACGCGATTAGACCTACAGTGAACTCATATTTACTAGTATAGCTTAACCAAAAAAACCCGAAAGAGACTTACGAACTTGTACATAGCGACTCTTATTTACTTCTAGTTATATCTCCTGCTAATCTATCATTGTTATTTATTCATTTATTTATTTATTCATTTATTTATTTATATATTTAGCGCTGGAAAAGATATTAAAAGAAATCAAAGAAATGTACCGCGAAATCCAAATAAAACATTGAGTTGATGGGCCGCGAAATCCGAATGGGAAGCGGCCCTTAAACTACAATTTCAATCAATAATTAGCTTACCATAATACTGCGGAAATGAATTTTGGAAAGAGAAATTTAACAGACAAAAATAGTAGTAGCCAAGCCCAAGCTAAGGCAATCTGTTTAATTGTTCCAGGCCCTCGGAAACTAAATTTTTAATCCTAATATTGAAGCACTTCTATTTATAAGTTTTATTTCATTTTTTCACCAAATGTTAGAGGAAATAGTGAATATAAAAATAAGATAAAATAAAAATGACCAATTTTGACCCTCTAAGGGGATAGCTATCCTTAAGCTTTGATTTGAATAAGGACGAAGACGTTGTGGTTTTAAGTGTTGAGGGCAGTTTGTTCCATTCCCGCGGTCCTGTGACTTTAATGGTATGGTAAGATAGATTAGATCGATAAAAAGGTCTATAAAGGTTTACCTGTTGATTTCTAGTCGGATAACGATGGACATCAGATAATTTTGTCAGGTAATCCGGAAAACGAATTGGAGTTAATTCGGGATGATAGAAAAAAATTTGAGTCAGGAGAGAACAGGCCTATAGATTCAATTTAAGTATCGGTAAAATTTTCAGTGTAGCAAATAATGGCTGTGTATGATCAAACTTCTTAGATAAGGTGATAACACGTAATACTCGTTTTTGCAATATTATTAACGGGTTCAGGTGAGTGATATAAGTATTTCCCCAGAGAATGTTACAATAAGACAGATATGGGGATATCAATGAGTAATACAAAATGTAAAGGGTTTTCTTATTGACAGATTCTTTTATATAATTGATGATTTCAGTGTTTCTCGCAACTTTTTTGCAGATGTAGTCAGTGTGAGTCGTCTAGGTCAATCTATTGTTAAAAAATATTCCAAGAAATTTAAAATAAATGACGATTTCAATCTCTTCTCCGGCTATGAGTACGCGGGGCACATGGCTGGCTCGTTCTCTTTTGTTTGGTTTGATCATCATGCATTTATTTATTTTTTATTTAATGACAGACGGTTTGCGCATAACCATGTGTAAAGTTTCTCCAATTCCTGTGACATTGTATTGATAGCATTATCAATGTTTTTAGAGGAGTAAACAACGTTTGCATCATCGGCAAAAAGGATAATTTGAAGTAGGTCAGAGGCCTTATTTAATGTCATTAATGTATAACAAAAAGAGAAGTGGTCCAAGAATAGATCCCTGGTGGACCCCACAGGTGATATTCGTGGGAGAGGAAATAGTATTGTTATAGGAAATACACTGTGATCTGTTGGACACATAACTTTTAAACCAGCTGTTCGAGGAGCCACGGAAGCCGTAATGATATAGTTTAGACAGTAATATGTCATGATTGACCGTGTCAAACGCTTTGGAGAGATCTAAGAAAGGTACTATGCTGTAGTCATTTTTCTCTTTTGCAGTAACTAACATATCATATAGAGAAATTGCCGCGTGAGAGGTAGAGTGTTTTGCCCTGAATCCATATTGGCTTTCGGAGAGTATATTATTTGCTTCTAAAAAATCTGTCATCATGTTTATTGTAAGTTTCTCTGGTATCTAGGAATGAGATGGGTCTATAGTAGCAAATAGCATAGGATCTCCAGATTTGAATATCGGTGTCACCTTTGAAGATTTAAAATCATCTGGTACAACTCCAGATTTGAAGGACAAGTTCACAATATGTGCAAGAGGAGCAGAGATATAGGCCGAAACGAGTTTGACCAAGGAAGTGGAAATACCGTCACGGTCGGATGCAGCTGATTTCAAGGAAGTAATTACAGTTTCAACATCATTGGACGTTACGGATAAGAAATTGAAATTGTCATCGTTAGAAGGTCCTAAGTAGTCAATAAAGTTTGGTTCGACACTTGGGATTTTCTCACCAAGGTGGGATGCGACTGTCCTGAAATATTTATTGAAATTATCTACTATTTCTTTGTTGTCAGTGATTTCTTTTCCGTCAGCTTTAAACGACTTAGATGATGTTGTCTCTTTCTTGCGATTTAATAGTCGGTTCAGGATTTTCCATGTGCCTCTGATATCATAATTGCACTCATTGAATTTGTCTTCAAAATAATTCTTTTGCATAGGCGGGTTGTGTGTGATTCAATTTGTTTCTATAGATTCGATATTGTGTGTGTGTGTGTCTTCGTCTTGGCTAGAAATGTACTGTCTGGTTATCTGTAGTTTCCTTCAAATCCAGTGAAGGTGGATATATATCTTTCACTGCGTCATTTATATAGCAATTATCCACAGCGACAAGATCGTCTATATAGCGTTTTGTGAATGAGAAGGAACGGGATTTGAATTGATCGATTTTAAAAGCGCCTGCATATAGTCATATTCATAAAAGAACAAATATAGGTCAGCCTAAAAGGGGTGCACAACTAGTACCCATTGGAATACCTATATGCTGTTGATATATCGTGTTGCCAAATTTCACATAGATATTTTTAATGAGAAATTCCAGCAACTCTATAAACAAAGAAACATCCCATGAATGATATCCCTTGTATGTAGTAGTGCTAAAGAATGCGTTATGGCTTCTGACATAAATATATCTGCGATCAGTTCTCTTGGACACAGATACTATTAATGAACTTAGAGGGTCAATAATATCCTGATGAGAGATTGTAGTATAGAGAGTCGAGAAATCCCATGTGGATACTTGTCTGTACGATATGTGACCTTTAGCACCAGGTTCTTCGGTAAGACATTTTGAGTTTTTCAATATCCACATATATTCATCGCCAGAGTTTTTAGAAAAAGTAGCGCAATACCTTTCCCAAAATGCTTTTACCTCCTGAAGGGCCCTCGTCAACAGGGTTGAAAGAGGTAAATTAATAATGTCCAGTCCTTTATCTAAGTAGTTCAATTTCAAGAAAAGCTGATCTTGGGACGCTTCGATTTTGTTCTCTGGACGATACAAACGAAAGTACGCTATATCGTGGCATACTTTAGTGATTGTGGATTATATTATGTTTCCTAAAGACGCAGATCGTTATATATCTCCGACTATAAGATTTAAAGCTCTCAGAGGTAACGAATACAGAAATATACCTAAGCTATGTATACTATTGAGTGTGTTAGTTATATCCACTAAGTAATTTAAAGTTATATGATCGTGAATCGACGCACTATTAAACTTTCTTCAACCATGACTGCGATGTCTCCGTTGGTGGGGTTTAAATAGCTGGGTAATATTGGATATACGTGAACGGCGGTTTGTAAAGTTGCCGAATCCACTGACATTATCATTTGAACCATACGGAAGCACTGACCCAAGTTCTATCATCCAGAATAGTTCTCTCTTAAATCCAAAGGGGGAATTCTTGGTAGATGGATAGACGGCGTCTAGGATCTGAATACTAAAGTTATCCCAGCCATGATCGGGTTCAGAAAATATAAATAAAATACGTAAAATAAAAAATGCTCTCTAAAAAAAAGCCTCCCGCTCAAGCACTTGAGTGAAATATTTCACTCAAGTTGTGTGAATTTCACTCGGGTTGAGCGAGCTCAACGTGAGTGAAATCAACTTTAACTCAAACGTGAGTGAACTTTGTGTGAAATTTCACTCACACTGGAGTGAATTGGCTCAACTTGATCTGGATGAATTTCCACTCTTACTTGAGTGAAATTTTCACTCAATTTTTTTTTATAGTGACATCAAATTTTCACCGAATCATCAGTGAACATTTTGCTGAACGGTACACAAAAACATCTAGTTGTCTAAATTCTAAGCAAAACATAAAATGCTGAAAAACAAGCCAACTCAGAGATTCCAGGCTCGGGTGAAGCCGCATCCATTTCTTCTTGGAGAGGCCATTGAACACTCTCCTGAATCACTTCCTAAAATAGTCATGAAGACCAAGCTCCCAGCTCATTTCGAAGCCGATTGCCAGTTACCTGTTTCGAATCCTCCTGTGAAAATTTTACTCTTCAGTAACAAGTATACGAGCTGTTCAAGAATAAGGTTGACTCTAAACTGCCTATCTGTAACGAACGTCTTCGTGATGGTGACGAGATACCACTATATTAATATAGCCGGGGTCATGGGTTCCAATCCCGCTGACGACTAATATATTCTTTCTCTCTCAAAAATCATTTCACTATATACAAGTACCACAAGTTCAATTTATGTAAACCAAGATGATAAATCAGGGGAATACCATCTAGACGTAACCCTAGGAAAACTTCGTGCGAAATGTTCGCCGATATTCTACGAGATCCCATAATAATCCAATCACGACAATTTCTGTCTTTTCACTTGACAGTGATTAGTTCACGGAAATTAACACCTTCGCCCGGCACGATCTTTTGATATTTTCTATCGCCTAACAAAGCCAGACTTTTCGGCTAGTAAACCCCTTGATGTTCACTCACACTATCTGAAAATGATGCCATATTTGGATACTGTTTCGCGATAATGTGTACGATATTGGCACGCGTGCTACCATGTGTAATTACTGTGAGCGTGATTTTGAAATTGTTTTACCAAGCTAGCCACCTGATTGGTTAACACATATAGTTTGAAATTCCCATGTGATTTATATAGCGTTGAAGTCAGATATAACATTCCGTGATATTATGTTTGAGTTTGCTGACATTTTCCGAAGTTATGCAAAGTTTTAATGTAAGTAATATCCAAACTGAACCAACTCTGCACACTTTGCTGCCATATTAGATCAGAGAAATATTAGTACAGAAATCAGTGCTCAGGATTGTGGTGTAATAACTGTTGAAAAATAAGGAAATAAGTTATTACAAACATATGCTGAATCTCTGGTTACACAAAGCAAGCGACAATGACAAACTCAATAGTTTAACCCTCTCTGTACCACATCTGTACAATAACACCGATAGAAAAAAGTTTAACAATTGCCTGACATTGGCGTACGAAAATAGTGAATTTCAGGACAAATATTTTCATCATATTACATCTTGCTGGAAAGCTCGGAGTATCGTCTTTCAAATTACGAAGACGATGATGAGTATATCTTCGCTTCGTTTGTGTTCCTGACAATGTTGATACCAGTTTGGAACTATCAAAGCTACAGGTGCAGAGAAAATTAATAACGGACTTTTTTGAAAGATTGAAAAGATGTGCAAATATTGATTAAGCCAGTGAAATTGTTATGGATAGACGTTTGGAAATTGCAAGCAAACGTATTCGTAACAAATCTGTAACACTAAAATCCAAAGACAGACCATGCTATGACTCTAACTTAAGGAAAGAAATCAGAAAACGTGATAAGTTGAAGAAAACGACCACGAGATCTATGATGCTAACTGACTGGAACAATACAAACCTACAAGAAATACAGTTAACAATATGAACAATAGGCTCAGTTCAATTACTCCAACAGCTTAGAAAATACATTTGAAACATCCCAAACAAATGACCCCAAATTTTATTGGAATACATTAAAAGCCTTCATGAATGATACATCAACAGATTTACTATCAACGAACCACTAGAATAGTACAGGAAAATGTCACATGCTTCACTAATTCTGAAAAAGCAAACGCGCACTGAATGATTCCTTCGCTTCAGTGTCGATAATGCAGCTGCTATGCGACATTTTTCATACAAGTGCGACAATCGAATTGACAATTTTTCTTATCACAGCAGTAGAAATCTATAATATTATAAAAGAAATTGGACTTAGGGATGTCCGCTGCTGGTGAATCAAAGTAACTAACTTTTTGAATAATGTGTGTTGTTGCATTCATAATTGTGTAATATGAGGAGAAACAAAGAAAAAAATATAGGGTTGTGTGCATTTTTCAGCTGTAGGCAATATTAAGTGGACAGACCCATGCTCCATTCGATAACCCAGAAAACATAGGGAATTGCCCTAGTTTTGAAGCATATTCCAATGAAAAATTCCAATAATTAGTATTTGACTTTTTCTTATATTCTAACAGTTTGCAGATAATCACAATGTGTTTCAAAATTTATCAAATTGGACGGATGTTGCTGTGCACAATTCTCAGCTAGAAGGCTTTTAAAGGAAATCCCTATCTCTCAACCTAGGAAAGGGAGATAACCCAATAGGAAAAACAGGCAAAATGGCCGCCAAAGCCCACCAGCGGACATCCTTAAAGTGAACGTAAAGGCTGAGGCAACATGCACTCTGTGGGAAAGAACTACAATGAAAGTATCAAACAGCAGCAACAAATATTTTTGGGGATTTTTTTGCACCGAGTAGGAACGAAATTATCTCTGTTGTATTATTGTTCCCCGGCAGCAGCCATGTTGGCTATCTCACCTCAGAGCAGGGACGTCGTATCACCTTGGGAGCTCTCTACTTCGTGGAGTTAGAAAGCGCAGTAAGCATGTAAACATGTTATCGAAGACCCAGATTTCAACACTTCGTATAATATGCCTATCTCACAGTGTCTCTGTCCCGCCAAACGGTAATAAAATTATTTTTACCTCACTTAAAAGTTCAGAACTTCCACACTCTGACGTTTTTGAATCGATGTTGTTGATCTCGGTGTCTTTGATCTACGATGCGACAATTCTGTTGGGATTGCATCTTCTTTAATTTCCTTCGCCTCCTGGCTCTCCTGCTGGGCGTCAACATCAGCCTTCCGTAGAGGTCAGGTTGAAAACATTCGGCTTTAAAATAGACCGAAAACAGCACAGATTTCTCGGTTGGAGTACAGTCCAGTCTGCCGATGTTGTGCAGCCACTGTTCAAGAAGATCCGGCTTCCCTAACGGGAATCTGTGTAATGATAACTTATCCGACTGTAGCGGTAGCAGAGGAGAACCCGAGATGGATGTATTTTGCTTGCCATCACTGCGCCCTGACAAGTTTCAGCTCGGTAAACACTTGCTGAAGACACGCAACACAGTCAAAACACGCTTGAAACAACCGAGTCCTCCACCTCCGCCATTACAATTCGTGTTACAGCAAAGCTACAACAAAGTGATACTACGTCACAGGAAAATATCACGTGCTACAAGGAAGCGTTTTCATTGGCGCAAGGCTACTTAATAGACGAACATGGCCGACCCCAGTCGATTGTTGCACCAGTCAATTATTCCGGTGTTTGGAATTATTTTTTCGGAAGAGAAAAAATCACAAAAAATATTTGTTGCTGCCAACTGATACTTTTAATATAGTTCTTCCACATAACGTGTGTGTTGTCACAGCCTTTACGTTCACTTTAACAAGGCAGTGGGGCAGAATAAGAAAAGTCACAGAATGCTAAAGGAGGTCGCCTGATCTGTCTGTATTCCCCCAAAACACCTGTTTAATTCGATCTTATAGGTACAAAATTGCCAAAGTATTGCCAATTTTCAAGAAAAATGATCAGCACCAACCAAGTTATCTACTCGTGTCCCTGCTCAGCTGTGTGCGACAAATTATTGAAAGAATTGTGTTCAAAAATATATATAACCATCTTCACTCAAATTAGTTTATTCTACAAATATAAAGCTGGTTTTCCTTCCGGCCTCTCCACGGTCGGCTAGGCTTTGGTACGAGACCTTCAATTGAAAAGGCAATATCAAGGACAAAAGAGTGACAATGCAACTTGCAGCAGACCAATATATTTCGTGTGTCTGATTGTCTTACTTAATTCTTGTCGGTACGCCGGCATCGTTTTCCATCACCCGTTTTAATGCTGCATTTCATTGTTGCCTGTATATGGTGAGATTCTGATGGTGAACGTTTCGTTCCCGAGGCTTGTCCTCTGTACAAATCATCGTAATTGTAGTTTGTGACTTGTAAACATGACAATGAAGCGCTTAGTCGGCGTCGGGCCTCACAGGTATTTGTTCTGAATACGAACTTGCATTCAATAAAATACTCGTTTGGGCCGTTTTTTACCATCAGTCTGTCATAATTTTCCAACCGCTGACTGTTGATAGGGCTATTGCATCTTGGCCCTGAAATAGTTGTATCTAATACAACTCAATCCGGTGCGAAGGGCCGTCTGGTCATGTCAACTCAATATGTCCACATGGGCAGCTACATGTACAATCAAAGCGTGGTTGAGATACAAATCACCACAAAGATCACCTCTGGCTCTGGTGATGTTTTAGAAATATGCAGTCAGTATATTTGTCTGTGAGGTCATATGACTTATAGTCAGTACTACGGCATCGTTTTTCACCACCCTGTTTAATGTTGCGTTTAATTACACCAACTCGTTGCCTCACCGTCTTCCTTTTCATATTATCCCAGCTGAAACAATAGACGGATGTGAAAATCATGCACTTTTTTGTGACATAACTACACCATTCATGCTGTTTGGCATAAAGACTTACTCTTTGAATTTCAACAATATGGTATAGAAGGCGGAACACTCGTATGGCTGCAAAGTTACCTTAGTGGTAGATCCCAGAGCGTTGCAGTTAGGAATTCGTCTTTAAATATCCGTACCACTACTGCTGGAGTTCCTCAAGGCTCAACATTAGGTCCAATTATATTCTTCATACATATCGATAATAAAGCTGATAAAATTATAAGTATCAAAAGCCTTTTCGCAGATGACTCGTCCCTGCATCATTCGTCCCTAAATATATTTGAAATCTAACTAACCATGAATCGCGATTCGAAAATCCCACTGGAGTGGTCCAGGCAATAGCTCTAACATGCCAATGCCCTCAAAATAATTTTACATGTATACATTAATACAAAGTTGCTCAACCAATCTGAAATATTGTTGACGAAACTTCCTACAAATATCACAACGTCATCGACACCTTGGTCTATTATTCAAAGTCGATTGCAAATTGGGAACCCATATTGTCCATATCATTAACACAGCCAGCAGGCGAATTGGAATAAAACTCACATGCAAGCTGAGCATAAACAGGTTAGGGAAAACCACCTCTCTAAAATGGAGGTAAAAAGGTCGTTTTTGCTTGATAACTTTTGACTTATTCATCATAATGCTACAAAATCTTCAGGCGACCTACTTTGAATATTGTTACATTCCGGAACAGTGGTTTTCCAATGAAAGTGTGCATAGTCTAATTGTTAACAGAGAATAAAACATGTCGTCTATTCTTATGCAAATTAGATAGACGGCAATTTGTTTTTTTAATACCATCCGATGCGGATTAATATATCCATTGTCGCCTATGGCGAATGTTTCTATCTTCGCTATATCATTGAATTTATTGGACAAAAGCGACCTTTTTACCTCTATGTTATAGAGGTGGTTTTCTCTAACCTGATCAATGCCATATCACAAATTTGTCTGAGCTTTGTGAGGCCAATCATGGAGTAGGTTTCTTAACCCTTATGGAATCAGAGTATTCGTCGGAAGAATTGTCACGGGCTTACCAATGTCCGCTAGAATTTAATTTATTCACTAGCATTCTGAAACAGATTGGGAAGCATTGAAAGTCCTGAAAATGAAATCTATAGCAAGTTCCCGAAAATATTTGTGATTTGATTAATCACTTTATCTTGGGGTGGTCACGCATTTAACATCAGAAATACTCTCAATTATGTGATTCCCAGAACTAGACTTAATGTACTTAAATTGCATTATCCTTTCAGTCATATAACCGTG
The DNA here is from genome assembly GCA_036873755.1 of Hanleya hanleyi. Taxonomy (NCBI): domain Eukaryota; kingdom Metazoa; phylum Mollusca; class Polyplacophora; order Lepidopleurida; family Hanleyidae; genus Hanleya; species Hanleya hanleyi. Next base: position 18,931 of record JAVTVY010008340.1, read on the forward strand.
GAACAGCACAGAAACTGTAACAAGGCAAGGAGCTAGTGTATGACCTGTACCCAAATATTTCTCTGTGGGGGCTAAGAAACTTAATATAATTCATACGCAATTGAGTCATAGCTGCAGCCAATAAATCCCCAACTTGTGTGACTGTGGAGATCCCTCAGAGGATGTCGACTAATGTTGTTCATTTCTTGCCCCACGAACCAAGAAACTAGAGATATAATGGTCAAGAACATACCAAATCTACTTTCCATTCAGGATATCTTCTAGGGGCAAGAAACATCATCATTTTCCAAATGGCCTGAAAATGTATTTAAAAATAGTGCACGATTGAATCGGAGTTAATAATCACGGGATACTGAAGCTCTTCATATGCTCGGGCATACAGAATATGCTACAGGATAACAAATTCTACAATGTAGGGAGATTGGTTCAGAAGTTGTAATAACTTGTCAACAATCCCATTGCTCATCGAGGACAATACAATAAGTTGGAAAGTTTGTCCAATATCTTTTTTGCCACGAAAGAAATATGATACAGATGTATGTCTTACAGATTATACAATACGATACAGGTGTATGTCTTACAGATGATACAATACGATACAGATGTATGTCTTACAGATGATACAATACGATACAGATGTATGTCTTACAGATGATACAATACGATACAGATGTATGTCTTACAGATGATACAATATGATACAGATGTATGTCTTACAGATGATACAATACGATACAGATGTATGTCTTACAGGTGATACAATATGATACAGATGTATGTCTTACAGATGATACAATATGATACAGATTTATGTCTTACAGATGATACAATACGATACAGATGTATGTCTTACAGGTGATACAATATGATACAGATGTATGTCTTACAGTTGATACAATATGATACAGATGTATGTCTTACAGATGATACAATATGATACAGATGTATGTCTTACGGGTGATACAATATGATACAGATGTATGTCTTAGAGGTGATACAATATGATACAGATGTATGTCTTACAGATTATACAATACGATACAGATGTATGTCTTACAGATGATACAATACTATGATACAGATGTATGTCTTACAGATGATACAATACGATACAGATGTATGTCTTACAGATGATACAATACGACACAGATGTATGTCTTACAGATGATACAATACTATGATACAGATGTATGTCTTACAGATGATACAATACGATACAGATGTATGTCTTACAGATGATACAATACGACACAGATGTATGTCTTACAGATGATACAATATGATACAGATGTATGTCTTACAGATGATACAATATGATACAGATGTATGTCTTACAGGTGATACAATACGATACAGATGTATGTCTTACAGGTGATACACTACGATTACAGATTGTAAGATGTCGATTCTTGACCACCATATTAATGCATAAATTCTGATTTTACATTTACCAATTTTATATAAATCTGTGTGCATGCAAACCTTGGTATTGTGATGTGTTTTGACAAAGCTATTTCCGAAATACTATTCCATGACCCTTTAGGTCGGTTATGTAAGTTCAAATTTATACAGATAACATAGAAACCGTTTATGTAAGTGTAATGATTTAACCTTGGTTTTGACGAATGAATTATACAATGCGACAGTTTTGTGATTTGCTAATCATAATTGTACCGAATTTGTAAGGACATTTATGCCGGGTTAAATTGACATTGTAACGTCTAGCTTTGTATATAACGGAATGAACGGCACATATAGTCAGACTAGTAACAGGTCTCCCTGATGGCTAAACCATCAGGTCTCACAGAGGCTCATGTCTCCGATAATAGTTATTGCTATCTCCAGTTCCGAAAATGACTGTTTACAGAATAGTCTGATGTTGATGAGGTTGTGCTAGTCTGCCTGCCAAATGATGCTGGTCATTCCTAAGTTAGGTGGAATGAATTTACAATAAATCGGCTTAATATTCAACAGACATTGAACTTCGTTTTCGTTGTATCCTCTCTCAGGTTGTCAAGACTTCGAGAAATCTCAGAAGCCGGACCTTGGAAACTATTATTGTTTAGGTTTTATGAAGACCATCCCTGTGTCTGAGACGATTAATGCGTTACCACATCTTAAAGATCACACGTAAGATGTATGTCTTATAGGTGATACAATATGACACAGATGTATGTTTTACAGATGATACAATACGAAATTTCGGTAGGCCACATTTCGACATGCGACATTTCGGAACAAAATCTTTGGCTCGATTTTTCGGTACACGATATTTCCGCCACCTTTTTCACATCTGCAGTTATAATAGAGCAAAAACACTGTATTTCTTTTTTTCGGATATCGTTTTAACCCCAGTCGCATGGTACATGTATGTAATGTAAAACTGATATTCATTATTGTTCAAAAACTTATTGTTCACAAAGTTACGACAGAGTGGGTGTACTTCACCATGTAGAGGTAATGAATGCTCAAAAATTTGAAAAGTAGTGGGATTGAGCGCCTCAGAACACGTTTAATGACGGTGAAATGAAATGGTTGAAATGAGAAGGACGTTGGTGAAATGAAGAGACGAAGGTCAAATGAGCAGCACAAAGGGCAAATGATGAGGACGAGATTCAGATCAGAATCTAGTGAAGCTGTAAAACCGCTTTAGGTTCAGGGACTTGACCAATCAGTGTTTGTATCGAGTATGCGACCGCCATGTTTGATGACGTACGCGTAGTTTATAATGAATCGTCAATCATGTTTGATCACGTGATGCCTCTGGTATAAACCGTATTCATTGTTGCATGGAAATCTATAGGCTCTTATAGTTTAAACAAAAGTAAATTCGACAGCTCAGAATCGGTATATTAGCTCGTGACAGATAAATCTATATATAGAGAAACATCGATCATAGTCAATGCTGAATTTGAAGACTACAACGCGCATGCCCGACTGAGGTATGTCGCACAGAAAGTATCCTATTAGGTCTTTTTGACAAAGACATTTAATTAAACACACTAGTGATAATGGGAGGTAACTCGATCATGATTTTGAATACCACGCATATGCGCGATTTAGCTATAGATCAAACATAATCTATCACTCCTATATGCACTCACACGTGTATTTCTTACAAGATTTCCCACACATACAATGTACCGATTTATTTCCACATGTAGATGTTTTCTTCCCTAGATAAAGGGATGTTATGTCCATTGTAAGATTAAGTCACATATCATTGATGTACGTTTTCAATGGATTAGAAAATATACCAAATGATTTTCAAATCACCATATCCTTTTCTCCGAAACTTTATGGATGCCTTCGATAATAACATGTACACCTCTATTATTATAACTAGACGTTGGGTATTTATCCATCTGTAAAGAGTCAAAGGTCACATGTCAAACTATTACATGTGCACGTAAGTAGTGTATAGAACACGGGAGAGCGCGTATTGACCTTTGACCTCAGAAATTTGCATATCACGTGACAGAGGTCAAAGGTCAATGAGTGCACTTGAGTTGACCTGTATCCTTTCATCTCGTCTTTGACCTTGGATCATGTTTAGACATGTTAGGGTTGGGGGTTTTCCATTACGTGCGTATGTGTATGACGTCACTTCCGGCCTGGGTGAATGGGGCGTGACCTGTGAACATGATAGGACATGTACTGACCTGTCTGTGGGGTTTTCCCTACAATGTCGTTCACCTTCGTGTTTTTTCGGTGAGGTGCGAAGGGTACGTCCGTGTCTTTTCGGTGAGGTCCGTGGGAACATGATAGGCCATGTACTGACCTGTCTGTGGGCTTTTTCCCGCCAGAATTTCGCTGTCGTCTGCTTGGGCTGGGGTTGTCACGTGCCGAACACCTGGCTCCCCGAATTGCAACATTGTTGCACGTTCGCTACAATGTTGCGGCATCGTGAACACCTGGTCTGGTGCCTACGTGTCTGCGTGAGTGAGTTCACGTGCCGAACACCTGGCTCCCCGAATTGCAACAATGTTGCACGTTCGCTACAATGTTGCGGCGACCGTGAACACCTGGTCTGGCGTCTGCGTGAGTGAGCTCACGTGCCGAACACCTGGCTCCCCGAGATCAAGGCATGTCCAGACTTGTTCTGGGTTGTGCAGTTCTGCCATGCAGAGGACGGGTACTAGGAATGCATATTAAATCTATATTACCATTTATGGGATGCATGTACTGACTTGTATTTGGGGTTTTTCCATCAGAGATCACGTGATAGTTCAAGGTCATATTGAATGATAGGAATGCGTGTACTGACCTGTTCATCCGTGGTTTACATTTACACGGGAACAGTCGGGTAGTTACGGAGGTGACCGAAGAGACACGGAGGTGACCGAAGATGTCACGGAGGTTACCGGAGATGTCACGGAGGTCACCGAAGAGACACGGAGGTTACCGGAGATGTCACGGAGGTCACCGAAGAGACACGGAGGTGGCCGAAGATGTCACGGAGGTTGCGAAGAGACACGGAGGTGCCCGAAGAGTCACGGACGTCACCGAAAAGACACGGAGGTGACCGAAGAGCGACAGAGGTTGCCGAAAAGACACGAATGCCACGGAAAACCGTTTAAAAGTGGGAATTTTGGGGCTTATACCGGTCCCGGGCCTATCGAAGTGTGGGTGCATGGGTGGGTGCATGTAAAATGCGGATTTGTCGCCGAAAATATAAATAGCGGAACACGGACTTTACCTCTACAATAGGGGCTTGTATTATACAATATACGGGAAAATGCCTGTATGGGGTATGGGGGGTGGTAATTTTTGTTTGTGAGTGGGATCCAACTGTACTAATGTATCGTCCGTTTTCATCTTTTTTCGCTGGCCGTAGTATAGAAAGCAGGCATTCTGGGGATTCGTGGAGGTTTGTTGAGTGATTGAGGGCCCATACCTGGTCAAATGGACCGTGTGGGGTATCAGTTTACATCCGGGTCCTCATCTTACATTTAGGAGTAGTATAGAAAGCAACAATTTTGGGCTCCGAGCTCCGAGCTCCTGCCTGCCTCATCCCCGAGGTCCGAGCTCCCGACTACTCTATCTCCGAGCTCCGAGCTCCCGTCGTTACGCCTTAACGCCCGTCGTTACGTCTTAACGCCCTAGCATAACGCCTTGACGCCATGATAACACAAATGAAAGAAAAACAACAACAACAAGGAGGAGAGATGAGCGAACAACAACAACATGTTTTTTCATACGGTTTATTCTCCCCTCCAGTACATCCTACCCACGCTGGGGGCGCCGCGTTGGGTACGTTTACAATTCAAGAAGACTCTTGTCTAATCAGAGGCCGCCATTTGGCGCTGTATCAGTCATATTCGTTCTTGCCCGTTACTGCGTTAGATGTATTCTCGGCTGCTCTTGTCCAATCAGAAGTCGCCGTTTCAGAAACTTTCATCTTTGCTCGGTGTGACCTAATCGTCGTCGGGCAGGCCTGGATATTGTTTGGGCAGCATGTCCCGAAAGAGTTGTTTGCGCATCCTGATCGCATTTTTCAGGGCCTCAGTGGGTGGTAGCCCCATATCCTCTTCGAAGTGACGCTTGGTCTTCATGATGGACCTGTGCGTGGGGTCGCCTTTCATTTCAAGCGGTAGTAAGGTAGACTGTTCATAGATCGTCATGGCAGTTTTCCTGATGCAGGGGCGCATTTGGGTGTACGCCTGTTGTAAGTTATCCTGTCCGGCACCCCTGTTGGCTGACTTGTATCTGTTCTCTATATAGACGATCTTCTCGCTGTGGATAATCGCTATATAAATGACGCAGTGAAGGATATATATCCACCTTCACTGGTTTTGAAGGAAACTACAGATAGCCCTACAGGCACATCTTATTTAGATTTCTATCTCTATAAAAATGAAGCGGGCATTCTCTCTCGTCGACTTTATGACAAAAGAGATGATTACAATTTCGACATCGTAAACTATCCCTTTCTGGATAGTAATATTCCAGTGGGACCTGCATATGGCGTATACATATCTCGCTTAGTAGCATTTGCTAGATCCTGTGTTAAATGTGATGATTTTAATCAACGTCACAAAACATTGTCGCAGAAACTTATAAAACAGGGCTATTCCACCAAGCGCCTCCACTCAAAGTTTCTCAAATTTGGCGATACATATCGCATGCTGATAGCAAAATACGAACGTAGCGTGCAAGATCTATGGCGCTACGTTTCGTAACTTGTGTCTAATTCCGCTTAACCCGGGGCTAGGGGCCGTATGAACCCATGTACTTCAAGATCCTCATGGTACTCATATGAACAGTCACAATCAAAGCGTGACTGAGATACATCATTCTTTAGATGACGACTTTACAACAAATATTATGGATTAAGAATACTGATCAGCGATACGGATTTGATATTTTTGGAACATCATGATGTCTTGCCGGCATCATTGAAAACTGTTGACCGCTTCTCTCTTGCAGGAAACCAGCCTATGTTTATGTATACAATGATTGTCTTTTTGAATTTGGTGCTAATACTGTTATATGGAATATGGAATAGGTCTTTGTATTATGGACGCGGATATTCTTTAATGGACGACGGCTGGATTATGAATGACGGACTAGACGCTTGTAATTCTCGATCGCTGCAGCATGAGTATTGATAGCTGCTGTCACAATACGATCCCAGAAGGAAGGTTCTGCCTCACTTTCCTGGTATGTAGGCTGACTATCTGAGGTGAAGCTCTCCGTATCAGTATATAGACTCTCAGCAATCTCACTTTCCTGGGATGTAGGCTGGCTATCTGAGGTCAAGCTCTCCTTATCAGTAGATAGACTCTCATCAATTTCTGTATCGGCTTCTTGTGCCTCGGAGTCTTCAATCCCATGTATATTTTTCTCATGTCGCATCATATCGTAACGTCTGGTGAACGTGCGTTGGCACTCAGAGCAAGTATAAGCCATATTGATGGTTGAACGTCGACTGTGCGTGTTTTGGCAATACACTCGCTTTTATAGACAGTAACGCCCGTCAACGCTTAGCTTAACGCTTCAACGCCCTGGTGAACTAGCTCAGAAGCCCTGATTTTCATGGAATTGTCACCAATACATCGAAATGCAGTGACACCCGTCAACGCCCGTCATTACGCCTTAACGCCCGTCTCAACGCCTTAACGCCCGTCTCAGCGCCTTAACGAGCGATAAAGGGCTTTTGGAGGCCGATTAACCTTTAAACTCTGAGTGCACTTTCGGTCACGTGACCGGAAGTGACCTTTGACCAGGTGACCGGAAGTGACCTTTGACCCTGCGCTGCTCGGAGGTGACTTCATCGTACGCAGGCGCACACACATATTCCACCACCACCACCATCACCGGGCGTTGACGGGCGTCAACGCCCGGTGGTGGTGGTGGGAGCTCCTGTGTGGCAGAGCTCTTGTATCGGAGCTCTTGGAGCTCAAAGCCTGTGGAACTCAGAGCTCGGAAGTGACATTTGCATATGACCTCTGTGAAGTCACTTCCGCTTCCGTTCACGTGACCGGAACTGACCTTTGACCCCTGCGCGCGCTAACAATACCGGATAAAAATTGCGCGCACCGGTCAAAGGTCAGTTCCGGTCACGAAAACGAAAGCGGAAGTGACCTCACAGAGGTCATATGCAAATGTCACTTCCGAGCTCTGAGCTCTACAGGTTTGAGCTCCAAGAGCTCCGATCCAAGAGCTCTGCCACACGGGAGCTCCCACCACCACCACCATGGCGTCGAGGCGTTATGCTAGGGCGTTAAGGCGTAACGACGAGCGTTAAGGCGTAACGACGGGTGCTCGGAGCTCGGGGATGGAGTAGTCGGGAGCTCGGAGCTCGGGGATGAGGCAGACAGGAGCTCGGAGCTCGGGGCCCCAAAATTGTTGCTTTCTATACTACTCCTAAATGTAAGATGAGGACCCGGATGTAAAACTGATACCCCACACGGTCCATTTGACCAGGTATGGGCCCTCAATCACTCAACAAACCTCCACGAATCCCCAGAATGCCTGCTTTCTGTACTACGGCCAGCGCAAAATGATGAAAACTGACGATATATTAGTCCAGTTGGATCCCACTCACAAACAAAAATTACCACCCCCCATACCCCATACAGGCATTTTCCCGTATATTGTATAATACAAGCCCCTATTGTAGAGGTAAAGTCCGTGTTCCGCTTTTTATATTTTCGGGGACAAATCCGCATTTTACATGCACCCACCCATGACTTGATAGGCAGACCCCGATAAGCCAGGGATCGATATTCGCCCTTTGAGACAGGGTTGATAGGAGTTTTCCCCTTTGTAGGGGTAAAGTCCGTGTTCCGCTTTTTATATTTTCGGGGACAAATCCGCATTTTACATGCACCCACACTTCGATAGGCCCGGGACCGATATTAGGCCAAAAATTCCCACTTTTATACGTTTCCGTGACATTCGTGTCTTTTCGGCAACCTCCGTGTCTCTTCGGTCACCTCCGTGCCTTTTCGGTGACGTCCGTGACTCTTCGGGCCCCTCCGTGTCTCTTCGGTAACCTCCCTGACATCTTCGGCCACCTCCGTGTCTCTTCGGTGACCTCCGTGACATCTTCGGTAACCTCCGTGTCTCTTCGGGCACCTCCGTGACATCTTCGGTCACCTCCGTGTCTCTTCGGTCACCTCCGTAACTACCCGACTGTTCCCGTGTAAATGTAAACCACGGATGAACAGGTCAGTACACGCATTCCTATCATTCGATATGACCTTGAACTATCACGTGATCTCCCCGTGATGGAAAAACCCCAAATACAAGTCAGTTCATGCATCCCATAAATGGTAATATAGATTTAATATGCATTCCTAGTACCCGTCCTCTGCATGGCAGAACTGCACAACCCAGAACAAGCCTGGACATGCCATGATCTCGCGGAGCCAGGTGTTCGGCACGTGAGCTCACTCACGCAGACGCCAGACCAGATGTTCACGGTCGCCGCAACATTGTAGCGAACGTGCAACATTGTTGCAATTCGGGGAGCCAGGCGTTCGGCACGTGAACTCACTCACGCAGACACGTAGGCACCAGACCAGGCGTTCACGATGCCGCAACATTGTAGCGAACGTGCAACAATGTTGCAATTCGGGGAGCCAGGTGTTCTGCACGTGACAACCCCCAGCCCAAGCAGACGAGAGCGAAATTCTGGAAGGAAAAACCCCACAGACAGGTCAGTACATGGCCTTTCATGTTCCCACGGACCTCACCGAAAAGACACGGACGTACCCTTCGCACCTCACCGAAAAACACGAAGGTGAACGACATTGTAGGGAAAACCCCACAGACAGGTCAGTACATGTCCTATCATGTTCACAGGTCACGCCCCATTCACCCAGGCCGGAAGTGACGTCATACACATACGCACGTAATGGAAAACCCCCAACCCTAACATGTCTAAACATGATCCAAGGTCAAAGACGAGATGAAAGGATACAGGTCAACTCAAGTGCACTCATTGACCTTTGACCTCTGTCACGTGATATGCAAATTTCTGAGGTCAAAGGTCAATACGCGCTCTCCCGTGTTCTATATACTACTCACGTATGAACGACTTAACCCTATCTAGCAAGGGACCGATTTCATGAAACCTCACTTGTGGCAATTTTCGCACTTGAAAGTTCAAGTGCACTTGAAAACCTCTCTTGACTCGAGTTTTTGCTTTTCATGAAAGTTCACTTGAACCTGAAATCGCACTTGAGTCCAAGTGTGGTCGGACCTCTCTTGAAAACCGCACTTGAAATAAAAAGGTACTTACAACAATGACCAATATGAAGGGAGATGGTGTCGAAAAATAAGGTGTTTTCGTGTGTCCATGCATCATAAAACATGTATGGGCATCCTTATTCATCTCATAGATCCGAAAATGGCGCAGACATATTTATTTGACTCCTTGAATTCTACCGATCGGCTCCTTTGCATCAAGTATTTTGAGCATACACTTGATTTTGCGGGGTACTATTTATTACCAAACCGCACAAAAGAGTTCCAAAAAGGTCACTTCAAGCGTCACTTGACCAAGTGCTGCCAAAAACGTTTGGTGAAACACAACTTGATAATTTTTTTAAGTGCACTTGGTCAAGTGCGAAAATCGCCCTTGAAAAAGTCAGGTCAAGTGAAGTTTTATAAAATCGACCCCTGGGCTTTTTGTGACCTGTTAAGACCTGGGAATAGGATATTTTGCCCCTTCCCCACACCCCTAACAATTTTTCTTACCCCTTGAACCACTTGAACCAGGGAGCGTACACTTACGACACTATACCCTTGGGTCAAGCTCCACCTCTACCAGAAAATGTAAAACAATCCGAAATCGCCGCTTTGGTGACGTCACATTGACGTAATTTTCAAAAACGATATTTTTTGGTCGATTTTTCGGTCAGATTTTTCGAATTTTTCATTTATGCAATTTCTCCGCAAAACAGCGTAATAAATTAGTAAATATTAATATGATGTGAAATAAAATAGCTTTTGCCCACTTTTCATCGTGGAAAAGCAGAAATTTTGAAGAAAAACGACAAAAACATCACTTTTCTGGTACCCCACGTGGTCGCTATCTTGAATTTACCCATGATCCTCTACTCGGGAGGTTATGCAGAAAGGCTCAAAATGACCCCGATATGGTAAGCTGTAAAGTTCCAGATATAGCGCAGAAAAGCCCTCCCTCCCCCCCTGGTAGGGTTGGACATGAAATAGCTGAACTCCTTTCCAAAGCTCAAAGATTGAAAACTTGTCCCAGGGTGAATGTCACGCCATCACTGAGCTGCAGAACGACAAATCTATCGTCATTGCCTCAGCAAACAGAGAGACTGACCGAAGCACCTACAGGATCATCCAGCCGCTACGACCGCCAACACAGAGCCATTCTCAAAGACCTAAAATTTAAGAATGAAATCCAGGCAGACCTCCACAAAAACTACTAATCCATGCCAGAACAGCGCTCAAAATTCACGAAGATCCAATCAAAGCCCGTTCACTGATCTGGTCCAAAGGCACCGTATTTTACAACACAACACAATACTAACACAAAAGAAGCCCCAACCATTCGAAACTCTACCCCACATAGGCAATTACTAGCTACCAGATCACCAGACTACTCCAAACACGAATACCACTTTCGCAACCAACAGAAAACTAAAGAGTCACATCAACGGGACCGGTAAAAAAAGTTCCAACAACCTATTAGACAAAAATTGAGACCTGACACCATGTGACTTTGTAGATTAGCATACTGGGGTCATTCTGAACCTATTTGCATAACCCCCAAGCAGAGAATCATGGGCAAATTCAAAACGTCGACCATGTGGAATACCAGAACAGTGATGTTTTCGTCATTTTCCTGCTTTTCTGTGAGGAAAAGTGAGCAGAAGCTATTTTCCTACGAAGTAGGCTCTCATTTGCAAATTGTTCGGTAATGAGTCAGTGAGTCAGTCAGTCCATCCGAATCCTTTCGTCGGCAAAATAAGGAGAACCGTTGACATTAGATTTTGATTTTTGGCATGAAGGTGCATTAGGGGACTGTTGCCAGCAAGTTGTGAGCTCATCTACTTTTGACGAACTTTTGACGAACGTCCTAAAAATTGTATGAAATCACTGCTACAACAAAGACTATGTCAGAAAAGAAAATTCCATCAGAAAGTATTTTTAAAAGATTTTTTTATCATATACTATGTCAAAATAATTGTCCAAGGCAATGATAATTCGTGTCAGCCAGTATGAAGAACAGTCCAAAGCTGTGTAGAGCTATCTAAGACAGACCTGTGTGTCACACTTCTGTCACCAACCTGTGTTAGTTTGAAAAGCTAATACATCTAAACCAGTTTGTGCAGTCAGTGAGGGAAATGCCCTGGATTCTTTCTGTTCAATCCCCAACTGCCTATTGTGGTCCATTCATTCACAGCCTATTGTGATTGTGCCTGGTTCTGATAGAAGCTGCATAATTAATTTCCAATTGACACATTTATCTGTGAATTGATCCGGTTGATGTCGGGTACACAAAATTTCTAGACTAAGACAATTACTGAAGAAGTAGAAAAAATATTTAAAAATACTTCCCAAATCATTTTTCATATCTAACAAAGTCTCTGTTGTAAATCATACAATACAGCTGCTTTTCAATATTGTGTGTTTAATATTTATGTACTTCTGCTGGCAGTCCCTAGAACCATTGTTTTTGTAATTATATTCTCCAAATTACATTGTTTGTTCAAAGAGGTGTCATATTCACATTCAGCAAGGTTTGGGGAACATTTTGGTTTATGACATTGGCCACCAACTGTATTGCCTATTTTGTAATCCGATCACTCGTGATTCTAAGAAAAAAGGTATAGTTGCATATGTCACCCCCTTAATTAGGTGCTGAAATAGTGAGGGAAAATGAATGTTTCGATTTCGGGATATATGGCATAGTGTGATGTACATTATATCAATGTCATGACTTCAAGAATAGAACAATAAACACAAAAGCAAAAACATTGTTTAACCAAAATGCATGTACGGTATCCGATAAGGGTTAAACTAGGCCCATAAACGTTTGTTTCTGGTGACAGATTCCTATTTGATACAAGTATCTGCGATTGTTGGCAGGGGATTTGTCAGACGAGCCTGCGTTATCTTTATGCTGGCAAGCCTGATAAATCTCCTCGCATCCCACAGAACGGTAATTAATTTATCGCCTTTATCAAACCAACGATATTCCATGAAAATGATTTCCAACTTTCTCATGACAATGTTCGTACAACGTCTTTTGACATTTTGCCAAAGCGAGTGAGTGAATATGATTTAATGTCGCTTTCAACACTATCTCAGTCATATTACGACGTTTGATTCCTATTCTTTTTCACACCCGGAAACAATACAGGTACAGTCCTATTCTTTTAACACCCGGGAGCCCCACAGGTGCCCCAGTTAGTCGCCTCTTACGACAAGCTCTCTGAGGAACTGAGGTCTATTCTTACCATGACCTGGAGTGTGCACTACGACACCCAAGGTCAATCTCCGGGAGCTCCCACCAAAGCATCCGTGGTCATGGTAGTATATGCGCCGTTCATAAACCTGGCGAATCACTCAGCGGAGTAACTGTCAAGATGAAACGAAATCTCTGAAGTTCGACATAAACGGCGTTTCTTCTATCTGCAGGCGATTTTATCACATCTATGTACAAACACATGAGTATTGTGACTAACGTCACATGACCTACGAAGTAGGGTGAGGAAGACGACTTGGGAGGCCAAGCGTAATGTAAAAAGTCACCGAAGTAGGTCGAATTTTCATCAAAAGCAGGTCAGCTCAGAACTTGCATTGCACGTTCATGCCAAAAATCAAGGTTCTAATGTCAACGGTTCTCCTTATTTTGCCGACGAAAGGATTCGGATGGACTGACTGACTCACTCACTCACTCACTCATTATCGGACAATTTGCAAATGAGAGCCTACTTCGTAGGAATATACGGTACTGGATATTAGACAGAGAGGGAATATCGATCAGATTGACGTTTCCGTGCAAAAGATATGTGATTAAATATCGTATCGCCCGGTAATATTAATAAGGAAGTTGAATTTTCCATTATAAGTTCGGGTCAAAAGGTGAGTAAAAGTGCTCGTCGGGTTGTCATATTATTGTGTTTTTTGTTGTTGTTGTTGTTTTTTTTTTTAGAAGAGTGATAAGATACATGTACGTTAATTCATAGTATGATACGACCAAACCAGAATTTGTTGGGGGGGGGGGGAGGTGTGTGTAACATTACAGGCAAATTCAAGGTTGATTTGCCAGAAACCTTTCTGAAAATTTTGCGGAACAAAAGTGTCGACGCGAGCGCTAAATACGTCTTACATGGAGCACTTCCTCGGAGGGTTAGATTAGATAATTGAATAAGGTAGAGATCATACGCCTTTCCGCATTCGCAGTCAAATGAGCCTTTTCACTTCGAAACATGGGTTTGATATCTCTTCGCAAAAATCTCAGTTTCCAGCAGACAGAATTTGTTCAGCCTGGGTTGGATCTTCGCGCTTCACGTATAGAGCCATATTTACGCGTATTTTATTTCGAATTTTTATTTGACGTTTGTCGTCCAGAATAAGTTAGGAAGGCCGATTGTCTTGCAAGATGGGTATTATCCGATATATTTCAGCTGGAGTGTTATTATTCTTCGCGCTTATACCATCACTAACATATACCGTCAGTTTAGGAATCCTTTACAACAATGGCGAGGCTGAAAACCAGGGGGTATCGCTTGCTGAAATAAAACTGGTCGATCGCGATACGGAAACTGTAGACAATACTCCGTCAGATTTTAAACCGTCGAAATCAGCGCATGCGCCTGAGGAGATTCACCCACAAGAAGGCATTAACAGACAGTACCAGGACATTTTCAATTCCTCTGACCTTCCGGGTATCTTAACATCCGGGGTCTTCGCTGGTGACTGGTCAGCTCGCCAGCCCGAGATTTCAGAGATGGTAAATTCTACGGAGCACCAAGAAAGAGAAAAACGACAAGCCGCAGTTCCGGAGCGAATGTATTGGCCCGATGCTGTGGTTCCTTGGAGGTACGATATGGGTCGTAGGAGATTTAGAGATCCGAAATCACATCCCGAAATTGATAAAGGCATGAAATTTTGGAGTGACAACACGTGTGTGAAATTTGTACCATATGACGACACACAGCACCTGGACTTCTTGGAAATCGGGTTAGGTCCCGGATGTTCGTCCGTATTGGGTTACAGTCGAAGAGGTGGACAATACTTGTCCCTCAGCGAACGCGGCTGTGTAGTCTTCGGAACGATTACACATGAAATAGGTCATTCCCTAGGTCTATTTCACGAACAATGCAGAGAAGATCGAGACGAATATGTTGATATAATCTGGAAAAATGTTCGAAGTCGATATACATTCAATTTCCACATGCGGCCCGTTCAACTTTTGGGTCATTATGATTTGGGCTCTATAATGCACTACGGCCCAAAAGCTTTCTCCGCAAACCGGAAGACGACTGTTGAAGCTAAAGATCATCGCTTGCAATTTTTGATTGGTCAGAGAGATGCGCCAAGTTTTTATGACATCATGGCTATAAATAACATGTACCGTTGTGCGAAGAAAAATTGTCCAACTTTGATCACGTGCCATCATGGCGGCTATCAAGACCACACGTGCTCTTGCAGATGCCCAGATGGATTAGCCGGAAAAAATTGTGAACATGTCGACTCTGACGAAACAGTGATGTGTGGAGGTTTAATTGAATTAAACGCGACAAGCCGAGAG
Organism: Hanleya hanleyi; assembly: GCA_036873755.1. Lineage (NCBI taxonomy): Eukaryota > Metazoa > Mollusca > Polyplacophora > Lepidopleurida > Hanleyidae > Hanleya > Hanleya hanleyi. The sequence goes on from JAVTVY010008340.1 coordinate 34,178, forward strand.
GTTAAGATTACGCCACCAAGCACTGGGCTCTTCAATAGTCCGGACATATGTGTGTGGGTTGTAAAAAGCCCGTGGTTTACAAAAATGAACGCGGAGTTGGAGATACCGGCAGAAACCGGCTACAGAACGTTTCCAATTTGTCGGCATTGGCTAGAAGTGCGCTATCAACTCATTGGTCAAAAAGGCGTTCGGAATTGCCTCGACTCTCCTTTGACCGACAATTATGATACCTTGACGAATTTGATGTTGATGAAGCTACACACGAGCGGCGGGTTTTCCCGTCTATCATCTGGATTCGAAATGACCGTTCATATCTCCACAAAGAACATATGCTCCAAAAAGCCTTGTGATAACAACGGCGTTTGTCGCCCGGATGCGAAACTACTTTTCACATGCGAGTGTGCGGAAGGATACAGTGGGGAAACGTGCGAACAAATTCAATGTCCGGTTCGCTGCGGGTTCCACGAAAACGACCGATTCCGTTACGGAGATTCAAACAAGATATGTTTTCTGACGCAAAGTAGAGAGGATGATTTTGATTGGGAGATTACCGACCAATCCACACCCTCGGCTGGCACTGGTCCAATGGGCGGCGCAGACAGCTATCTGTACGTCGAAGCTACAGATCAGCTGGTTGGTCACGTGGCGAGACTTGCCGTGGATGGAATATCGGGAGGTACTAAGTGTCTTTCGCTTAACCTGCATATGTATGGCTCGCAAATGGGGACATTGGAGATAGGTTTAATTTACGACAACCAAAAACTGGACAAGTTTACGATAACCGGTAACCAAGGCCAAAGATGGAAGATATTGAGGATAAATCTGCTGTGCCCTTACACCTTTACCCTCGAGATCGAAGGTAACTATAGAAACATATTATATTATGCAGAATCGAATATGAACAATAATCATGGTAACGCTGTGATAAATCCTGCATCTACTTCATCCACTTTATTTACCGAACCACTCTGACATAATCAAGTATTGAACATCCCAAATCTTAATACTTCTAGTACATTTGCTCAGTGAGTGAGCGAATATGATTTAACGTCGCTTCCAACACTATTTCAGTCATATCACGACGTTACATATTTGCTCAGAAGAACCGTCGTGATATGAAAACGACGTTAAAATCCTACTCACTCAATCACTCACTTACTCACAAAAAGGATTAACTACACAACAATAAATATATTGTACTTTATCAAAAAATATGATTAATTTTGTCCAAATAGGTCAAACCCATTTGTTCCCCTTTCTCATCCAAGAAAAGTTGAGGATGTTAGGAGAAATAAAATTTCTATATATTTCTCATTTTTTAAAGAATGGTTTTGCCTTCTTACAATAACAATGGCGGCCACGTGGCCTTCTACAGTCCAAACGTAAACAATCTGTCGTTGTGAAATCCAAACCTCAGTGACACATTTTACCTTGGATATTAACGTATATGTCCAAATATGAGGTTCACAATTAAGTAAAACATAATACTCACCCTTTTAACCCTACCTGGCCTGGGGGGGCCATTATGCCCCCCCCCCCCACCAAACTTTCTGCGCTATATCCGGAACAAGAAAAAATAGAGAGCTGAAACTCCGTGACTTTATAGTTTGCCATATTGGGGTCATTTTGAGCCTATTTGCATGACCCCCCGAGCAGAGGATCATGGGTAAATCCAAGATGGCGGCCACATGGGGTAGCAGAAAAGTGATATTTTTGTCATATTTCTTCAAAATTTCTGCTTTTCCGCGAAGAAAAGTGAGCGAAAACTATTTTATTTCACATCACATTAATATTTACTAATTTATCATGCAGTTTTTGCGGAGAAATTGCAAAAATAAAAAATTCGGAAAATCTGACCGAAAAATCGACAAAAAAATGCCGTTTTTGAAAATGACGTCACTGTGACGTCATCAAAGCGGCCATCTTGGGTTTTTTCACATTTTCTGGTAGAGCTTGCCCCAAGGGTATAGTGTGATAAGTTTCAGCCCCCTAGCTCAAGGGGTAAGAAAAATAATTAGGGGGGCCATTTCGGCCCCCCTGGGCCCCCCCAGGCCTGGACAGGTCCCAAAAAGCCCAGGCCAGACAGGGTTAATCTAGATAAATGTAGTGTTTTCTTTCATGTAATACAGGAACTCGCACTCCTCCCCTGTCAAACCGCTCATGTTGTTTTGTCGTAACCGCATCACATATGTCATTACCCACGCATGATCCGCGCACTAAAATAGTGCGAAATGAATGAGACATTTTTAAAAAACTTTAAGATGATTATAATTCTGTATTTATTTTTGTGTGAATGTTAATGTAATGTGAATTTATAATGTTTGCAACAACACTCCATGGCATTTCTTTCCTTCCGCGTATATGAATATAAGGAGAAGCGGTTTTCTGCAGCAGTCCGAAGAAGGCGGGCACTTTTGAGCATGGACGTCAATTTTTGCGTTTTGCAAACGTGATGATTTCAATATTTATACTACAGCCAGTATCATGATATTACCTCATTACATGAGTTGAAGTGGAGTTTTTGTGTGTGAGCAGGTTGTCATAGGTTTGGAGGACACACTTATTTATTTTATGTGTACTTGAAAATTGACAACAACACTGTCATTATGAACCTCCCATAATTCCTTTCGGTATCTCAATCGGAGAAGACATCATGGCGGTTGGTGTTTCATAATATAGCCTATATTTGACCTCAGGTATCCTATATTTCTTTTCCCTGTATCTTCTGTGTTATTCTTGTTTAGCATTCTTTAATTCTATTTCTTTCAGAAAATTCGTCTTTCATGACCCATTATAGTTTGTTTTATACTTTTATCTTGCACCGTTCGAAGTCCGTTTTCAGTTGACTTCATTTGTTCGTCAAAATTGGTTTAAATTTTAGTGTTGCGGTGTTTTGCTGAGCCACTTATCTTGGGTATTTGGTGTCCAAATTTAAGCATTGTATCTTTAGCCAATTTTCTTTTATTGTCAAAACATTAAGGATGGGTGTACAGAAAGTTTGTCCACCATCTTGTATACAGGTTACCCCTTGACGAGATTACATTCAGGGTTTTGCATCAATTTATTTTTTTGTTAAAGTCAAACGCACAAGTTTTTCCATTTTCCCGGTGTGTGTGCTATGAAAACTGGCTACCAATAATTAATCAGTAATACGAAAAGATGCGTCAAATAATGATCATTTCAGGATCGTTCTTTTAGAAATTTCCTTAATTTAAAGACCTCACAGTTCGAGAGAAAACACTTTTTTCTGAATAACTTTTGCATTTCAAATTTACTGCTGATGAAATTTTTAACGCATACTTTCGTCTGTATAGGTGCAAGGATTCTATGTGAGAAAATGTAAAATAACAATAGACTTTTTGCCAGAATTCACGACTTGTCTCTTTTTAGTTAAAAGTTTTGCATATTATAGAATTCTAACTATCTCAGGATTGAATGGGCATCATACGGATATTTTTCGTTAAAAGATTCGGTTCACTACCGGAAATATAAAATATTCGTTAAAATCAATTGCATGGGAAGGATTGACTTTAACCTGTGCTGCTGCTGGAGGTAATAGTCCTGATGCAATGCCTGGAAGTATTATATGGTAATTTGAGGTCCATGCTCTGTCTTTGTGTGATTTAAACCCTTTGTGATGGCATCCATTCAGACACTGAAAATATAATATAATATAACAAAGTTACAAGCTCAAGTTCACATGTGTAGATCAATACTGAAATGTGTTTCCAAGAAATGCTTCACCCATGTCGGAGAGATATAAGAAAGCAACACAGTGTTTATTATGTCTCCCCCAACTATGTTGGGGGGAGACATCTAGTGTTTGTGCTGTCTGTCTGTCTGTCCGTCTGTCTGTCTGTCTGTCTGGATGGATGTCTGTCTGCCTGGATGGATGTCTGTCCGTCCCCTTGCCTTGTCTGCAAGATATCTTGAGAACTACTGGATGGAATTTCACCAAACTTGGATGGAAGCTTCATTGGGATAGCCCCCTCATTTGATTAGGTGTTGGTGTATGTGCGTGCATTCATCCGTGTCCGGTGTCCGTCCGTCCGTCCATCTACTTGTACATGTATATACAGGCCTTGTCTGCAAGATATCTTGAGAACTACTGGACGGAATTTCACCCCACTTGGATGGAAGCTTTAGTGGGATAGCCCCCTCATTTGATTAGATTTTGGTGTGTGTGCGTGCATTCATCCATGTCCGGTGTCCGTCCGTCCATCTACTTGTACATGTATATACAGGGCTTGTCTGCAAGATATCTGGAGAACTACTGGACAGAATTTCACCAAACTTGGATGGAAGCTTCATTGGGATAGCCCCCTCATTTGATTAGGTTTTGGTGTATGTGGGTGCATTCATCCGTGTCCGGTGTCCGTCCGTCCGTCCATCTACTTGTACATGTATATACAGGGCTTACCTGCAAGATATCTGGAGAACTACTAGATGGAATTTCACCAAACTTGGATGAAAGCTTCATTGGGATAGCCCCCTCATTTGACTAGGTTTTGGTTTGTGTGCATGCGTTCATCCGTGTCCGGTGTCTGTCCGTCCGTCCATCTACTTGTACACGTATATACAGGCCTTGTCTGCAAGATATCTTGAGAACTACTGGACGGAATTTCACCACACTTGGATGGAAGCTTCAGTGGGATAGCCCCCCTCATTTGATTATGTTTTGGTGTGTGTGCGTGCATTCGTTCATGTCCGGTGTCCGTCCGTCCGTCCATCTACTTGTACATGTATATACAGGGCTTGTCTGCAAGATATCTTGAGAACTACTGGACGGAATCTCACTCCACTTGGATGGAAGCTACAGTGGGATAGCCCCCTCATTTGATTAGGTTTTGGTGTGTGTGCGTGCATTCATCCATGTCCGGTGTCCGTCCGTCCGTCCATCTACTTGTACATGTATATACAGGGCTTGTCTGCAAGATATCTGGAGAACTACTAGACAGAATTTCACCAAACTTGGATGGAAGCTTCATTGGGATAGCCCCCTCATTTGACTAGGTTTTGGTGTGTGTGCATGCGTTCGTCCGGTGTCCGTCCGTCCGTCCATCTGCTTGTACATGTATATACAGGCTTTGTCTGCAAGATATCTTGAGAACTATTGGATGGAATTTCACCAACTTGGATGGAAGCTTCATTGGGATAGCCCCCGCATTTGATCAGGTTTTAGTGTATGTGTGCATGCATTCATCCGTGTCCGGTGTCCGTCCAACCGTTCATCTACTTGTACATGTATATACAATGAAAATCGCTTCTTTGCAATTAATATTTTTAGATACGCAGCTTTGTTTACGATACTTATTGTTACATTCATTTTATAGCACTTTCCCTTAAATTATGTGCCCATTCAAGGCAAGGTGGGAGGTTGGGGGGAGACGTATGTTTTTGCTCAAAAAACAACCAGCATAGGCTTCATGCCGGAGCGGCAACTCAAGGGTCAAAGCGGAACCTCTAGTTTTTATCAGCTAACCAATTTATTTAGCATTTACATTATAATGGAAACTATTTTGCAAGGTGTGTGTGTTTGAATTCTCCAAGTATTTCATAGTTGAATACTCGTTATACTGGCCAGATATGTCAAATAGTCAAGTAAACCAAAGTCATTTCATCAAGTGCAGTGACTGCAGTCAGGATGCAGGTCTTTGCAAATGTAAACATGAACTGCAGTAGTAGTATATAAATACTACATGCAGTGCGTGGACCCCTCAGCCTGTTTTTATTAGTCAAGTAGGATCAGGGCTGCATCTAGAGCCAATTTAGCTCTGGAAAACGTATGGGCGCCCAAAACTCAAATGAAACAAAAAATAAAAGTGTTGTTTTTGTTCAATTTGAAAGTATTTCTGAAGGAAATACTCATAGAAAAGGCTTCTGGAAGCCTCAATATCGACCCGACTGCATAGCTTGATATTGAATTTCATGTTAATAAATCTCTGTTTTTGTGATTGATCACAGGCTCTTTGCGCCTAAATTCACTCAAAATATTGGACCCTCAATAATGAATTACGAAAAGGAACTTGGAACTTGTATCCTTGGATACAGCCTTGCGGATACAGTTTGTGTGATTTCTGTACCGTATATAATGGACTTCGTTTTCACATGAGTGGTGTGCTGGGATTACAGCATGCAAGAAAGTGTAGCTTTATCAGTGGCATTTTATGCATTGCGCAAGTGTGATAAGTTAATGGCATAGAAACACAATGATCGACACAAGCCCACCATTATCATTATTGGGTGGGGTCATAAGCTTCAGGTATGCAAACTGGTTCAAAAAAGGCCCAGAGTCCGGCTAAAATGAGCTCTCCTAATTATTCGTTTTAAATCATTTCCAAGGTACAGTAGCATATTTGGTGACAAAAATTGAAGCATTATGTTGTACCAGTTAAATGTGTGGACACAAATATGGTTCATGCAAAAGTTTTAGGAGAAATCATATGATGTAGAATAGAATGATTTAACAGCAAAATTGAAGAAAAATGTTGCCCTTAATTTAAGGCGACGCGAAATTCAAACTAACGGGTTCGATACTGCATTAGGATAATTCATATGATGTGGATTAGAATGATTTAATAACAAAATTGAAGAAAAATGTTGTCCTTCATTTAAGGTGACGCAAAATTCAAACTAACAGGGGTTCGATACTGCAGGGATACCCCTGTCAGTTATTTCATATTTTACTCTGAAATAAAATATGGTTGTACAAAAGCTTTCGAATAAATCGATGTAGCAAAATTGAAGAAAAATGTTGCCCTTCATTTAAGGTGACGCGAATTTCAAATCTAACAGGGGTTCGATGCTGCGATGTTCCTCTTGTACTTCTGAAATAAAATAATGTCACCAACCTGTTAGTTATTACTATAAAGGAATAAATTTTAGGTGATTCCGCCTGTGTGTGTGTGAACTGTACACTGCATCTCATACATACATGTATCACATGAAGCTGAGAAGCTGTGGATAGGAAAAAGTCCAATAACATTTAATGCCCCAGGGGTGGAGAAATCCTCCTGAAGGTAGTGGATAGGTTGAACAAGTGTAGCATCATGTAAGCTCCCAGATAAATGGGAATTGGTTGTTCAAGATGATAATCTTGAATGGACCAGGCTTTCTTGTATCGGGGAACCTTCAAAAGTCACAATGAAACATGCAACAAAGGGTTCGCGATGGGCATAGATAACGTGTAAAGGCTAAGCCATCAATAAATAATTAAAAATCATGAAATCATCATAGCCATCTGCAAATCTAATCATTTCATCAGTGAACATTCAGGAAGCTCTCACCAAAATTTGGTCCGGCTCGACTTGATAGATCTGCAAATATTCAGCGGACAAGAACATGTTGATAGGCATATATAACAGTGCAAAAGCTGAGCCATCAATATATTAATAAAAAATAATAATTAAGTCATGAAATCATCATAGCCATCTGAAAATCTAATCATTTCATCAGTCAACATTCTGGAAGCTCTCACCAAAGTTTGGTCAGGCCCGACTTCATAGATCTGCAGATATTCAGCGGACAAGAACATGTTAACGGACGGACAGCCGAACGGACGTACGTACATGGCAACGACAAGACCCCACAGTCATATGGGCTGAGGGGTAATGAGTGGCAGGTTGCCTCTGACAAACAGAACTTGCCGAAACTATTGTCTGAGGTTCAAGACAATAACAATTGGGCTCTGGATTCTATAGGTGACTTGAGTATGCTCTTGCCTGGCAAGACCTCGCATCCCAGCCTGTGACCTAACATTGCAACTTTCTCCAACACAAGCACGATGAGCACAACGCCGAAGCAACTCTATTTGAACAGTTTAGGTGTTTTTACTATCGAGAATGCAAAATGTTGTTGTATTTCTTTGCAGAATTGAAGTATTGATAATTATCCTTCATATCTGTTTTGCAAGGTTTGCCTTATCGCAATGTCTTACCATGTTATAGAGCTTCGACATAAGCAAGAAATTGTGTACAAACATATTCTAGTATTACCGATATAAATGGAAAGAAAGGCATGTCAAGGTGAGGTTGTAACAATGGATGCCATAACAAAGGTCTTAAATCTGGTTTTCACTCTCTAAAACGTCGCAATGTTTTTAAGGTGGCATCTTAAAACTTTCACATACACATAGACATGGTTCTATCTGTACGCAAAAGTCAAATATTAAGAAATAAATCTACCATTCTGTTACAACAACATGCCACACTGATGGACCGTTAGAATGTTTTCTGTATGTTCAAGGAACCATGCAATCTTGTCTTCGTGTTCAGGGGACCATGCCTTTATCTATTGCATGACCATTTCATCATATCTGCTCAGATACAAAGCATGAATTGAAGTTGTTCATGGAAATTGTCCGTCAATGTTAATTATCTGATATGATCAAATATTTACTACCCTTTCACCTTCGTATGGGAAGTTTTACCTCAGACGTTGCCACTTTCAAGCCGACCAATGTGGCTGCCTAGACAAAGTCCTTAATCACACCCTAGATACTTAGACTTCACTCCCACCTGATTTATCCATCAGCATAGAGCCGATCTCCTCATCTGTCGTGTGCAAGGCTTACGAAACTGCGGACCATAGCTTTGTATATTATTAGAAGCAAATTAACTGGAAGTGTGTCTCATTAGGTCAGAGTAGCTAGATGACACTGGCACTTGTCAAACGGGCTACATCACTAGACTCTTACACATTCGCTAAACACGAAAGCCGAGATACGGAGTCGACACGCAGAGGAGTGAGTGAGTGAGTGAATATGATTTAACGTCGCTTTCAACTTTTTTTACAGTCCTATCACGACGTTGGGTCCTATTTCTTT
>JAVTVY010008341.1:0-44102 GCA_036873755.1 Hanleya hanleyi
AAAGGGAATTATAGATCACAGGCAAACTTTTTGCTAATGTCGGACAAATTGACTTGAATTCCGTGCTATAATCAAATCAGTGAGCGCAGCTAAAAAGTTGGAAAAATTTAGACAAATATTTTAAAATCCCCTTCATTCCTCCAGATATCTTAACGAATCTAATCAGTTACGAATACATATTTTGACACGTCAAAAATCAGTCTGAAACAAACATAGCTGTTAAATAAATGCACCACTGATGTTAAATTTCGATGGTTTCGGGATCGTATTACTAAAATAATTAATCCAGAAGAATCAAAACTGTGTACATTCTGCAAAGAATACCCTGAAACGATACTGCACCTCTTTCGGGAATGTGTTCACACTAGACAATTCTGGGATTTGACTAAATCTTGGCTAATGGCAGAAGCCGGGGTATATATCAATCACCCTACTTTGACTTAGTTAAGGTCGGGTCTCAGAAAAAGTTGGTGTTGTTTGAACCGCCTCATATAGCTATTTAATTAACCCCAGGGCTATAGGTCCAACAGCATATGTTTTCCTAACTGGAGCTGCCTCTGACTGTAGACGGACAATCAAGATGTCGTAATCGATCAATCAATCCGACGTCAGCTGTCAGTCAATCTCGATTGTATTTGCTGGCAACAAACTACTGTATTCAGCATGTGTGAGCACATCATGATTTTCTGTACATATTTCTTTTTTTCGGTTATATTCAACTGGAGTGCAAATCTGGTGGTCAACTGTGTCAACAGTGCTGCTGGTGGACGTTTCGTCCCCGAGGCCCGCCCCCTGTACATACCTTTTGATCTTTGATATATGTTGGCATTTGTGGAAAGTTGATGCGGGGTCGACATCGGGCCTTACATACTAGTCTTTTGTGTTAAATGCCGTCAATTTCATCTGACGACGATACAGCACACCAATCCCCAGTGTACGAGTTGTCACAGCGAAACAGCTCACCAATTACCAATAAACGAGTTGTCGGAGCATTTCCGTCATACCTCTCTAGATTTGTATCTGCTACCGCTTATGCCGGTGCTGGGGGCCGTGTGGTCATATCATCCAAGTTGTCATATAAATAGGTACACTAAAAGCGTACCTGAGATACAACACATATCACGAATCGTTAGATTCTTGGTATGTGCTTTAGAATGGGTTAACCGGAAGACTATACTGTGAAGTCATGTGGCTCTGTCAGTATGTCGGCACCTCTTTCCACTTCCCTTATATGTGTTGTAACGATCCTTCGTTTTTATGTTGAATCCCACATTGGATTGTGTATATAAATTGTGTAGATACACAAATACCAAAGAAATAATTCCTAAAACTTTTGAAAGGGATGTTCTTTTTCAGTTGAAAAGGCTCGAAGGCTGGAGGGGTATTGGATTTTTAGCGACAGATGTGGAAATCAAATCAAACTATCTCGATAGAGACCAGAAATCGAGACTGTGGCAGGCCAAATAGGTTTCCAGATATGGCAGCTAGAAGTTAAATATTTCACTTTGCGTTACCGAATTAGCTGAAATGTGGGTATAATGTCACATCATTTGATCAGGAACACTTAATGCATCCGATCTTGTTTTGTAGTGGCAAGAGATGATCTTCTGATGTGATCATATTATTGCATTATGATTCCATGATTATACTCTTTCGCTCCCCGTGACGGACAATATGATTTGATACCCCTACAAACCAACTACTTCGCATGGTGATGGTCTCAGATGTTTTAAGCTGTATAAAGACCACCAGACAAAAGTCTCACGGGGATAAGAATGGAGATTCAGAAGTCCACCAATATAATTTTAAATCGCATACTTCAAATCACTTATTCGTGCAGTATAGTCAATTACAACACATGTTAGGGAAGTGGGAAGAGGTGCCGACATACTGACAGAGCCACATGACTTTACAGTATAGCCTTCCGGTTAACCTATTCTAAGGCACATACCAAGAATCTAACGATTCCTGATATGTGTTGTATCTCAGGTACGCTTTTATTGTACCTGTTCATGTGGCAACTTGGATGATATGACCACACGGCCCCTAGCACCGGCATAAGAGGTATTAGATACAAATCTAGAGAGCTATGATGGAAATGCTCTGACAACTCGTATATTGGTAATTGGTGAGCTGTTTCGCTGTGACAACTCGTACAATGTCCATGCAGCCTATCGATTATACCAGATGGTCGTTCGTATATCTCGGATTATATTAAACGCCAGGAATGCATTTCTCTGTAAGCAAAGAATGAAGATGCAAAGTAATCAGTTTAATTCAGTTTTTATCCAGAGATCACCCTCGCTTTATGATTAGATTTCACTTGGATTTCTATTTAGACATAGTAAAAAGAAAACACATTTGTTCATGTGAATACACACCATGTCGAGTGGTCCAATTTTGGAAAGCTATATTTGACTTGGCATGCACTATATAATATCAAAATTCTGACTCGACCTTGTTAACACAATACATTAAATTAATAACCAATCTAAGTATTTCGGTGATTGTGGACTCATCACACAACACTTCAAGTGTGACCCTTGTTTTTGTCACTTTTAACAAGCTTCAAGTGCTGGAGTCAAGTGCTCTCAAACAGCAGGAGGAGAGAATTTACCACAAGTTTACGTGCGGCACTGGCCCCGTCATGTTCAATAGAACTAATTCTGCATGGTGCACAACTGCCCCAGTACAGAATAATAACTTTTGTGAACAAGCGTATTCCAAACTTTGCAAATAAACAGTCCTAACCGAAGGATATGTACAGTCGCGACCAAATTGATTGGTGTATTGGTAAAAAAATGAAACTGTGACCTAACAGTGTAGTTTTGGCGAATCAGATTGACTCTTGAGTATTTCTTTCGAAGGTTCGTGAATCTCCCCAAAGGATTACCGCTTCACTTGAGTTTTGGTAGACAGTTTACCTGTATGGGAATTCGAATAATTTCAGATGAACTATGATTGCAAATTGCTGGGAACGTCAATGCGAGTGAAAGCAATTTGTTTCTTTTAAAAATGACACTGGTAACCATTCCAAATTAAAACATGTTTGCGAACACATCGTAGGCATTCAATATTTCGTGGTATGCTGACCTCCTGCCTTGGACGTCACTCGTTGGCGTAAAACACCACGTTATGCTTTCCGCGAAACTTTGTAACCCATAAATCAAGAAATTATCTCATTCTATTCCAAAAGCAGCTTCGAATTCATATAGAGAAATAGTGTGAACACGCCTAGACGTAAGTAAACGGTCAGACTGCTCGGATATGTGAGGTTGGTTCTGACCACCAAAAGTTGTTTTTCACTAAAATGACTCCCAGTCAGCCTACCAACGCCAGAGACCGTGGAGAAAGGAGGATGCCAGTACATACTTGTACGTAAGTCTAATTTAACACAACATCGTCGCGGTCAACGTCTCATGTCGGACCTGTATTGCCATTGTCTCGCAGATGGTGGTTTCAGCATGTTGCTGTTGTCTAGCTCAGATTTTCTTCTCTAAGGTTAGGTATGAAGGTTTAACGTCAACGTATTATGATATGAAGGTGTAGGATCCACAGTAAACACGACCCACTGTTGACATAAGAGTTGGTTGATTCAAATTACAAGCGTCTTGTCCGTCATTCATAATCCAGCCGTCGTCCATTAGAGAATATCCGCGTCCATAATCCAAAGACCTATTCCATATTCCATATAACAGTATAAGCACCAAATTCAAAAAGAAAATCATAGTATACATAAACATAGGTTTGTTTCCTGCAAGAGAGAAGTGGTCAACAGTTTTCAATGATGCCGGCAAGACATCATGATGTTCCAAAAATATCAAATCCGTATCGCTGATCAGTATTCTTAATCCATAATATTCGTTGTAAAGTCGTTATCTAAAGAATGATGTATCTCAGTCACGCTTTGATTGTGACTGTTCATATGAGTACCATGAGGATCTTGAAGTACATGGGTTCATACGGCCCCTAGCCCCGGGTTAAGCGGAATTAGACACAAGTTACGAAACGTAGCGCCATAGATCTTGCACGCTACGTTCGTATTTTGCTATCAGCATGCGATATGTATCGCCAAATTTGAGAAACTTTGAGTGGAGGCGCTTGGTGGATTAGCCCTGTTTTATAAGTTTCTGCAACAATGTTTTGTGACGTTGATTAAAATCGTCACATTTAACACAGGATCTAGCAAATGCTACTAAACGAGATATGTATACGCCATATGCAGGTCCCACTGGAATATTACTGTCCAGAAAGGGATAGTTTACCATGTCGAAATTGTAATCATCTCTTTTGTCATAAAGTCGACGAGAGAGAATGCCCGCTTCATTTTTATAGAGATAGAGATCTAAGTATGATGTGCCTGTAGGGCTATCTGTAGTTTCCTTCAAATCCAGTGAAGGTGGATATATATCCTTCGCTGCGTCATTTATATAGCGATTATCCACAGGGAGAAGATTGTGCCGATCACGATACAGTTATTCTGATTATCTAATCTGACCTCTCGACCAAATGCCATTATGGTGCGTTTCAGGAATGCATACAGGAAGAACATCAGGTTTTGGTTCGGGCAGCGTTTGGGGACTGGTATGCAAGGTAGAAAATTAATGCAGCTGGAAGTCAGAACCACATGTTGAGGGATTCCCTTAACCCTACCTGGCCTGGGGGGGGGCAGTTTCCGCCCCCCCCCCTCCTGTTGGTTTTTTGCTCGTATCTCCGGAATGACAAAAAAATGGAGAGCTGAAACTCCGTGAGTTTTTCGATTATCATATTAGGGTCATTTTCAGCCTATTTGCATGACCCCCCGAGCAAAGGATCATGGCTAAATTCAAAATGGCGGCCATGTGGGGTACCAGAAAAGTGATCTTTTCGCCATATTTCTTAAAAAATTACGCAAAAATTCAACATGCTGATTCAATGCATTTTACTGAAACATATGTCTTAGCATCACCAAAAAACACCCCTTGCTTTGTTCCCTCTCCCTCTCTTCCCCCATTAACCCTACCAGGCGTGGGGGAGTGGGGGCCAAAATGCCCCCTAACAAACTTTCTTCAATATCTCCGGAACGCCAAAAAATAGAGAGCTGAAACTTAGTGACGTTATAGGTTATCGTACCTCACGAGTAGGGGATCATGGGTAAATCCAAAACGGCGGCCATAAGGGGTACCAGAAAAAATGATGTTTTCGTCACATTTCTTCAAAATTTTTGCTTTTCTGTAAGGAAAAGTGGTAAAAATTATTTTATTTCATATCAGATTATTATTTATTAATTTATCATGCAGTGTTTGCGAAGAAAAAACAAAAATAAAAAATTCGAAGATTTTGACCGAAAAATCGTCCAAAAATGCTCTTTTTGAAAATGACGTGACAGTGATGTCATCATGGCGGCCATCTTGGGTTTTTTACATTTTCTTGTAGAGCTTGACCCAATTATATAGTGTGGTAAGTTTAAGCCCTCTAGCCTTAGCGATAGCGAAAATATATAGGGGGGGGGCACTTTTCGCCCCCACCCACCAGGCTGCGGTACACCCCAAATCGCTTAGGTAAATCCATAACCCACCGTACTTGTTCCTTAAAGTCCATCGATCACTTGTTGGAGGCTATGTATCGGTATTTACGCCAAGTGGTGTTGAAGCGATTGAGAAAAATTTCTGAAAAATATTGATGATAGGTCCATAGTGCTTTGCAACAAACCTTTTGAGTAAGATATCATGGTGTCTTACGCCAATGTGTGATATTTGCCGTGAACACGCAGCGTACAAAGGAATATCGACTGACTACAATGTGGCTGAAAGCATTGCTTTAATTCGAAAAAATTCCATCTATAATTTGTTTGGAAAATAATCAGCTTTTTATTCGCACTGATGTTTCCAGGAATTTGCATAGATTAATTATAATTCATATGAAATGGAATTCGAACTCCAATGCAGGTAGATTTGTCGACCGAAGCCCAAGACAATACTGGGGAGATTCTCGAACCGTCGAAAGAAATACTCAAGAATCAATCTGATCCACCAGAACTATACACTGTTCTTTCAAAGTTCCGATTTTTTTAACAACCATTGTGGCCGCGATTGTATAAAATAGAGAAATGTAAATATAGACAAAACGCAGTAGTAGATCTGAAAGACATTGGTCATCGTTGCATCTTTTATTTAAATATAACAATTAATAGACTACATCTGATCTATAGTATAACTACTATGGTATGTCACAATGTCTATTATCAGCTATGTATTTAAACGCAAAATAAGAAGTGTGGAGGAAAAAATGTCGAGTCAAATGATTTCTTTTCAGTTTTCGTTACGAAGATTGAAGCCACATTAAGCCAGATTTCGTTACGAATGTATTCATACTCTCGGATTTGTTAGGATTTTAGATAAGATGATCTAGACTATCAGTGGTATCAACCTATGTCGTTTTAAAAGACGGGAGTGATAGATGACAAAATGTATATATACACACATAGTTGGTATGTCAGTTGATGTGGGTAGGGGTGAGCGGTATTGTTTGTTTGTGCTTCCTCGTTGTGTATTTGAGAAAAAATGTGGCAAATTATATGTTATTATATGAGTTTGGAATGCTTATTTAAAATATTTCCAAAGGTACAAACAAACAGCTTACAACAACTTGTTAAATAACAGTCCTGAGCTTAGTTTTCTCACAAAAATGAGACTAATACGAAGATGAGTTATTTTATGTGTGAAGCATGAATGGTTGCGATATGAAATTTAACGCATTGTATTGGGAAAAGACTTCGTAAAGGCTACTGCGCTCCGACGTTACTGACTCGAAAACCACACTTTCTCGTGTGTCATATTTCCAATTCACGAACTAAAATTCATTATGCTATTCCTCAATTGAACTGAAAACATCATATAAGTATGTTTTGAACGTCCGCACAATTTGTGTTTGAAATTTGGATTTTCAATGAGCCGGTATCGTAACACTATTATCCTGTTCGTGTACTAAAGGTTAGACAACGAAATAATATCCTATGTTCTCCATATATCAATTATAGTACACAATCTTCTGAAATTTGGACACCAACACGCTCGCCATCTTTGTCTATTTAGCTGGTTACTCGGATGAGAATGAATACAGTCGGAAACATATTTGAATATTATATCCATACGGATTTCACAAGGACATTTTCCTCTGTGTTTCGAGCATTTATTCACCAGCCAACGTGTATTCTATTGAATGAAACTCCTACACCAAAGTTCAATTTGATAACAACACTGTTTAAACAATAGTGTAGCTACCGTTGCTAATCTATACGTGACTAGAGTGAGGTCGTGATATTATTCTCCCGCGTGATGTGCCTGTCACATTGAACAGGTCAGTGAATTATTCCATTGTATAACGGTCCATGATGATGAATATTGCGCGTTGTAACTTCAGGCATATTGTGTATATATGTATTTACAGCTGAAAATATATCCGAAGGAAAAGGTCAATAAGGGTCAAAAGAGATCTCGAATTCGTGTTTAAACACATAAGACTCAAAAAACCATGTTATTGTGTAGGTTTAGCTCAGTTTTCACAGAAGCAGGTTCAGCCATTTTGAATTTATGATGCCATAAGCAGGTGCCCAGAATGTTAATTAAAGAAGGGGGGTGTGTGACCTGCAAAAACTGCTTTGAAATGATTATCTCACCAATCCTCTCAGAATTTGTTTTTCTTTACGTGCCTGAGAGGTTACAATACCATGAATTAAGTGATATACTGTTATGTTCTGTTTATGTGACATCATCCTCAAAATAATGCATGACCACAGACCGGCGGAATAAAATCAGATAACAGAAAATTGAAAAGGGGCCGGACACTCTTTAGCGCAGTCGAATGACATCCCCTACATACCCCACTCATTACTGGAATAAAACGTTAGTATTCATATATATTCGATACAATTGAAGGTACAAGTACAGTGAGGTTAAATGCCATTGAAATGTACAATATAATGCGGTCATGGATATTTTGACTTTTCATTTATACCTATGTATCAATGGTAGTAACGGGTCTATATAATAATCTCTTAACACGGAGACTTGATTGATGTACTGCTCATCAATTTGTTCATGACCCCGATTACATCAGTTCGCGAGAGTAGGTTATTAGGTTACCACGTGTGCTGTAAAAGATTATTTTTGCTGCTCACAGCAAAGTTGGTCATGGAAAGTGACACCATTACACCCGGAAAACCTATGTCTCCGCCATAAGGCGTTTGTATAGAGCCTTGCTGTTTACGTCATGTTCATGTCACCCAAAGGAAAGTCTGCATATATATTACGAACAGGAGTAGCTCTCTATGTGATAGCTTGCACAAATAATAAGACGTCACATCATCAAACTGGGACTATATGTTTTGGGTCGATTAATTAGACGCATGGCAATCGTCAGATCTGACATTCAATATTCTGCCGTCGTCCATAAAAACTCACGTCAATAATCGAAATACCCATTTCGTATGACAGCACCAATTCTAAATGTGTATGGAATAAAAATAAAAAAACCCACAAGATGGTACCCTTCAAGGGAGAAGCGGGCAACAGTACCAATTCCAAATGTGTATGAAATAAAAATAATAAAAACACCAAGATGGTTTCCTAAAAGAGAGAAGCGGTCAACAGTTTTCAATGATGTCAGCAAGAATTGCTCATGTTTTACACATAAAATCACAGTCTTTATCCAAATGAATGCCAAGTCGTTTCCAGAGTACTTATCTCAGTCACGCCGGTTCATCTGAACATCATGGAGATGTAAAACACGTGATATTCAAACGGCCGCTAGCCGGTCAAGTGCGTTTAGATAAAGGTTACGAAACGTAATGCCAGAGATATTGAACGATACGATCGTATTTTGCCGTCGTATAACACTGTTTGACAAGTTTCTGCAGTAATATTCCGTGGCGTTGATTGAAATCACCACAGTCTGCAAATCTAGTCTGCACATCTAGGTCTAGCAAATGCTACCGGGCGAGATATGTAGAGCCTTCTGCAATATTATTTTAAAATTGTAATCGGCTTTGATGCAGTAGAGTCAACGTGCAAATCCTGATCATTCTTATAAAGGTATAGGCCCAATATGGTTTTCCATTTTGGTTATCAGTGTTTTCCTTTAAGAGATTCTTTTTATCAAGCAGCCACTTTAGAAGACTTTTCTAATCAGGTAAAAGAAGACTGTATTTTAGAGAAATCGGTCTGTTGTACAAGTTTTAATGTATGTACTTGATTTTGGTGTGTTGTGTTGATTACTTCCGGATTGCTGGGTTGTTGACTTGTTTTTATAAGGATACTTAAAAAATGGTTTGATTGTCACTATATAGCTGAAATATTGTTTAAAGCTGAGGTGTGAGGCAAGTACTTCCCTCGTCATTTCCTGATCCTGGTCACGTATTCTGAAACGCTAAAGATCCACTACTAGAGCCGTCTGTGCGTGACGGATGTTCCTCTACAAAAATTGATCACCACAACCAAAGAGTAGTAATATAGATAATCGATATATATAAATGACGCAGTGAAGGATATATATTCACCATCAGTGGATTTGAAGGAAACTGCAGATAGCTCTAACGGAATCGACTTTACGACAAAAGAGATGATTACAATTTCGACATCGACATTTCTGGACAGCAATATTCCAGTGGGAACTGCATATGGCGTATACATATATCGTCTAGGAGCATTCGCTAGGTCCTGTGTTAAATGTGATAATTTTAATCAACGTCACAAAACATTATTGAAAAAAAAACATATAAACAGGGCGATACATATCTCATGCTGATATCAAAATACGAGCGTAGCGTGCAAGATATAGTGTAGTGATATCATATGGATTAAGAATACTGATCAGCAATACGGATTTGATATTTTTGGAGCATCGCGATGTCTTGTTGGCATCATTGAAAACTGTCGACCGCTTCTCTCTTACAGGAAACTATCTTCATGTATACTGTGATATCTTAATTGGTGCTAATGCTGTTATATGGAATATGAAATATGTTTTTGGATTATGGACGCGGAGATTCTGTAATGGACGACGGCTGAAAAATGAATGAGAGACGAGACGCTTGTAATTTATGTCATTAGTTGGCGTACCAAAATGCCTGTTGCCATGTGCAACTCTTCCTTTTTGCCCCACTTGCCCAATTTATGTGTGTTCAAAGCGGATGTACTCTTTACTTTGTGCATGATAAAATTTTGACAGTGGCGCAATTTACATACCGACATTTGTTTCCTTTTGTTTTCTGATGTGATAAAATATATTAACAGGGATTAGTAGCATTTGCTAGATCCTGTGTTAAATGTGACGATTTTAATCAACGTCACAAACATTGTTGCAGAAACTCATAAAACAGGGCTATTCCACCAAGCATCTCCACTCAAAGTTTCTCAAATTTGGCGATACATATCGCATGCTGATAGCAAAATACGAACGTAGCGTGCAAGATCTATGGCGCTACGTTTCGTAACTTGTGTCTAATTCCGCTTAACCCGGGGCTAGTGGCCGTATGAACCCATGTACTTCAAGATCCTGGTGGTGTTCATATGAACAGGCACAATCAAAGCGTGACTGAGATACATCATTCTCTAGATGACGACTTTACAACGATTATTATGGATTAAGAATACTGATCAGCGATACGGATTTTATATTTTTGGAACATCATGACGTCTTGACGGCATCATTGAAAACTGTTGACCGCTTCTCTCTTGCAGGAAACTAGACTATGTTTATGTATACTATGATTATCTTTTTGAATTTGGTGCTAATACTGTTATATGGAATATGGAATAGATTTTTGGATTATAGACGCGGATATTCTTTAATGGACGACGGCTGAATTATGAATGACTGACTAGATGCTTGCAATCATTATATAGCAAAACGAGGACAAAGGATCAAGGAATAGGGGCATATCATCATAATGTGATTGTCAGGGTAATTTAGGAGTAAAACGGTGCTGAAAGTAGGGTCACACCACCATGACATGTTATTTCCTTTCATGCATGAGACTTTCATTTTTGTATCTCACGGTCTTGCGCTTCAACAGATGACATTTGAATGAATTTCGGCAGTTCGAGGTTCGAAGACATTTTGATAAAAACGCCGTCCCTTTCCGCTTTCTGCAGAGCACTGTTGTTGCTGTTTCCACACATAATAGACCACGCAGTCCACAGATATTCCAATATTTTTTAAGCTTTCAGGACTGATTATAGCTATTTATCTAAGAAATGTATACATTGAATATTTCTGTTAGCAGATATCCAAACACCCGACAGTAAATTTGTTGTTTTTGGCACGTGATCACAAATAAACTTGCCAGGGTAACTTTTGTACGAACAGACCTTGCCGCAGCCAGCTGTTTGCTGTCTACAACCATTTAAAACCTCTGTTTACTATCTCTCTAAACCCCAAGCGATATGTTATTGTATTAAATAAGTCAGTTAAATCCTCATTGGGAACCTGTCATTACGATACCTCGATGATAGCAACACAGTCGTTTTCGGAACAACGTATTGGTCGACCAACACTGCTGAACCGAGAATGTTAGATTCCGCGAAGAAGGATTGAAAGTGAAACCGCAAAAGATAATTTCAATGAATAAGAAGACATCGATCTGAATGTAAAACATCGGCAGTAGCTTTGAAAAATTTGTTCGTGAAATACAGCAATTTTCAGGAAATTTGTCATTCCTCTGCCAACGTATCATGATGTACATCATGGACATATCAGATTAATAAATAAATAAATATAAATTGTGCATCTATGCCAAATATTGGAGGTATTCTTCGAAATTAGAATGGTAAATGGTTCTTTTTTATCAGATATAGCGAATTTTCGATTTTTCAGTCAACCTTGGATGCTTCATATGTTACAATTGAGAGTTGCTGCTGGCAACGTGCATTTTCCAACGTCCCAATGTCATCCATTCAAAAATTTGTTTCCAGGGATGCACCACAAAAGCTCCATTTTCTCTTTAAGCAACACGAGCCCCATTTTATAGATTGGTTTCATTATCATTATACACATAAGATCAACGATATATCCTAGATTAATATTCTTGTGACAAGGTCCATTTCTCCTAAATTATGATGGGTATTGTAGCTGTAGCTTTGGAAACAGTGAAAAATGAAACGCTGGATACAGATACATGAAATAATATGTCTCCTACATTCCTCTCCAAATTGTTTTGGAGATGGTTACCACATACACGAGAGACTTCTCGTAGTAGAAGATCTCGCGAGACTAGAATGAATAATATATGGAACAGATTGCAGGTGATAATGTGACATTGAAGTAATAACATAATTCAAACCGATATTAGTATCACTCAATTTTGTCCAAACTTGATGTCACATTCGCAATAGGTAAGCGAAGATACGAGCGTTGTAGGGTAATCGCTGGCCAGGTATCGTGTATACGGTGGTGAGAGTCGGACACACAATCGTCGATACCCGTTCGATTCCCTTTTGTGCGGAGATCACTTGTAGTATCTTTGCTATCCACCAAGCGCCTCAACTCAAAGTTTCTCAAATTTGGCGATACGCTTCGCATGCTGATATCAAATACAAGCGTAGCGGGCAAGATTGATGGCGTTGCGCTTCCTAACTTGTGTCTAATTCCGCGTAACTCGGGATCGTATGAAACGATGTACTTCAAGATCCTCATGATGTTCATATGAACACGCACAATCAAAGCGTGACGGAGATACAGCAATCTCTAGATAACGCCTTACAGCTATTCTCATATGGATTCAGAATACTGATCAGCAATACGGATTTGATATTTTTGGATCATCATGATGTCTTGCCGGCATCATAGAAAACTGTTGACGACTTCTCCCTTGCAGGAAACTAACCTATACATGTTTATGTATACTATCATTGTATTTTTTATTTTTTGTTTTGATCAATTAGGTGCTAATGCTGTTATATGGAATATGAAATAGGTCTTTGAGTTTAGGACGCGGATTTTTTTAATGGACGACGGCTGAATACTGAATGAAGGACTAGATGCTTGTATGCAGAACTAGGCTGGATATTGTCTTCCACACCACCAATCTTTCTATCCTATCTCCGAAAAGAAAGACACAAAACTTGAGAGCTGACACTTCGAGACTTTGAAATATTGTGGATATGTTAAGTCTGTTTGCATAACTCCTACATGTAGATCGGAGGATCATGGGTGACTTCAAAATGGCGACCATTGCAGGTTTCCAGAAAAGTGATGTCTTCGAAATATTCGCTTTCCTCGGTACAAAAGTGAGCAAATACTATTTTATTTCACCTCGGATTATTGTTTACTAATATATCAGAAAATCACATAAATAAAAAAATCGGAAAGTCTGATCAAACGATCTACCTAAAAATGCCTTTTAGCAAAATGACGTAACTGTGACGTCATTATAGCGGCAATCACGGATATTGTTACATTTTTTGGTAGAGCTTGACCCAAGAATATAGTTTCAGGCCATTGGCTCAAAGATAAGAAAATATTTTGAAGGAAGAGGGGAAATCACCTCACCCGAAGCCGGGATAGATCCCGAAACGACCAGTCTTGATAGCGTTGATATATAGAGGTCTGATATAATACAATGTTGTTTAACTCCTATCAAGGTTCGCATCAGATCCTCCTAATCTTCCTAATTGTTATCTCTCTATATATCGTAAAATATTGCTGGAGATTCAAGCTCTGTTCATAGTCATTTTGACGTATATGTTGTTATATTTACCTATATGCTAACAATATGCGCTTGGTAGGCGTCTGGGCATAGAGCCTATGAATACTTACACCATTTTAGTTTGAGCCGTTTCTTACATCTAACGGTCACACAACGGAACAATTTCAATCAGATGTGTTGACAGAAGTATCACATCACTTGTCCTGTAATATTTGTATCTAGTTTTGGCTAAGCCGGTGTGAGAAGTTTTGGCTAAGCCGGTGTGAGAAGAAAGATTGTCCAGTAGGAATAAATCAAGTAAGACAGATTGTTTTTTTCTAAAGATAAATATTTGAAAAGGGATACCGTTTCCTGCAGCATATATTCCTTTCGTTCTGGTGTTTGTGGCCGTTTTGTCATTTCAATCAATTTGCCCACATGAAGACCAACACAGCGGCGCTGATAGACAGAGCATTACAGGATTCACTCTTGATCCTTGTATTGGGATATCTTTGTGATGAATTCCCTCAGAACTTTTTTATAATAGTCCATCATTCCAAGTCCACTTTCAGCATCGAACCTCAACTCACGGTATAGAAAAAAATCATAGTGATTTTTTGTTGGAGTAAAATCGTCAAAATTTTGTATAACATGAAATTGAGGGGGATGGTCACGTTATCAGACGTGTGAATAAATCTATGGGCCAAATATTGCAGTTAAGATGTCATTGTGGAAGTGTGTATTTGGGCTATGCTCTACCTGGTTCAAAAACGTTTAATATTACAGACAGGTGTCATTTATGTAGGTCAGTAGGTCACCATTCTTTCTACAAAGCCCGATTAATGGTGTGCTTTAATTTTGATAGTTAATATGACGAAACGACATCTGTGGCTCGTGTACTGTTCTGTGGAATTGTTTTCCCATGAGAAAGGTCATGCGTCTAGTGTTAGGGATAATCCACTGAATGGGCAAGAAAGAAGGTCACATCGATCACTTAGTTTACAAGTGATGTAAATTAAATGATAAATCTCATGTTCCCTCTCTCATGTTAAGTCTCACAATACTAGCATTTGATGTATCAGGAAGTTGTTGTACTGATTTGGCATCTTTGCTACAACGCTTTGATACATGCAGTTAATTACATTGACATAAATTGCATTTCACATTATGTATGTCGCGTTATATCATTTGTTTCATGCAGTTAATTCCAATGGTCACATTGACTCCCAGACTTAGAGACTTTTTAACGGCTTTTATGCTGGATCACCTGAACGTAAATTTAGTCAGTGACTTCCTGGATTGTCATCGTGAGGAATATGCAATCACTGGTTCCCTGTAAGTTAGTTGATTTGACAATCATGTAACTGCTACAGAGAAGATTTCTTGGAAACGAAAGCATAATCAAATGGATCAGCTCATCATCTGTTCTTCTTTGTCAGTTTATACATATATACATAAGATCCTGAAAACATGGTCTGTGATTAAGGCTTCCAAGATGCACAGGTAATTTCCCCGACGGTGAAAAAACTTTAGAAGGTATTGGGTCTACTATAGGAGGAAAATGTGTCATATTCTCAGATAGGGGGAAGAAAGTGAGTTCCGGTTGTGGTATCTTTCTAAACCTATATCACTCTACAAAAGTTCTTCAAAGTCAAAATATTCCGTCAAAATGCACAAGAACACACCATTTTACTAAATTTAGATATATAAAAAAAATCCCAAGAAATATCGTGTACATATAAGCTGGGAAGTAGTTTTCTAGGTTCCACTTCAGAAACCTCTTAGCCTTTTACTTCAGTCGAAAAAAAGTCGAGATATGATTTACTCGATATTTGCTTCCGAAATCCATGTTGATGTCCAGAAGATTAATATGTAGACGAAACCCAGCGCATCAATTCAGAACTGTTGTGAGCTATGAATGTTCTGGAGAGGAATTATTTCTAGGAATATGATGGAGTTATCTATACCAAATACTTGTGACCCACATACGGTACTGCACTTATGCACTTGTTAAAGCATACCCTACTTTCACAATGATGCCTTATTTTTAACATCCGATGCAGTTTAGATAGTAGAATATCACGAAATGTGTTATGCATAACCATGCCAGGTACCCTATGTTCGCCTCAAAATGATGCTGCGAACTTTGGACCCATTCATTGGATTATCCTTAACTAATCATAATGACTTCTCATGGGAAAACAATTCAACATAACAGTACATGAATTACATATTTAATTCATATGCGTATTAACTAGCAAAATTAACGCCTATCATTAATTGGGTTTCGTAGACAGAATAGTGACCTACTGACTTGCATAACTGACTCTAGTCATTTAGGCCATAGCTCATACATATAACTTCGCAATGATATCTTAATTGCAATATTTGGTCCATAGATTTCAGTGTTTCAGCAAGAAACCCAGACAAACTATCTTGTACGTCGTACGGCTTAAACTTCCCACCAAAACAATAAACCTACATATATTTGTCGAATGGCATGCCTCGGGGACTGACAGCCCTCCAGCAGAATCCTGCCATATACATGTACATATGACAAAATTATTTCATCAAAAACTTGGACATGGTCTTGAAAGAAGCAACTGCTGTTATATCGTTATATTGGTCTTTTTTCAGGGTAGAGACCTGACAATATGGAACACATACCGTAGTTTGCATTCTAAAACCACGGTAATGACCCTCTGACCTAGAAAATATGTAGGTGTGTTGTTTTGGTTGACCTGGGTGTCGTTGTGCACACTCAGGTCATGGTAAGAATAGGCCTCGAACCCTGAGAGAGTTTGTCATAAGAGGCGACTAAAAACTGGGGCACCCGTGATGTTCCCAGGAGTGAGAGAGAGAGAATTAAGGTTTAATGTCGCGTTCAGCAATATTTCAGCTATATAGCGACGATCAAACAAAATTCTAAGTACTCAAGGCACTAACTTAGTAATCCAACGCATTAAAACATACACACATTAAAACTTATGTAACAGCCCGATTTCTCTCAAATAACCCAAGATGCAATCCTCCCTCACCAGACTAAAAAGATCTTCCAAAGTAGTCGCTCGATAGAAAGCATCTCTTACAATCTTAAAATCTATGCATTCGATAAAATGAGTAGGACCATACCCGTGTGGTTTCCGAGTGTGAAAAGGAATAGGAACCAGACGTCGTGATATGAATGAAATAGTGTTGAAAGCGACGCTAAATGATATTCACTCACCCACTTGATTTTGTGGGAAATTTAAGCCAAATGACGTCGGGCATTCTGTTTTTATTTGTATTTACCAAGCAACAGTATTCCTATTGTAAATTGAAACTCTTATGAGATACCGGGCATGGCAATTGCCGGATAACCAACACTCTGAACAGCTGAAACAAAAGCATTGGCTTCGCTATGTCTGCAAGTAAACTAAACACACAACCTATAAGATATCACCAACAACTTATATTCTGAGTGCATGGCATGTCATTGGGAACGGGGGATGAGCTGGACTCCCCCTCACTCTAAAAATATTTGTTATCCTGGATAGACTGCCACGCGAAACATGGCAAAATTATAAGATCTACAAGATAATATCAACCAAATTTAAAATTGCGAATCTGATGAAGTTGCAATGTTCTACTCCAACAAAATATTGTCCATTTTTCGGACGAACGTTTTACTGATTTTAACAAATTTCTCAACCAAACGGCTGTACAGTAAATTAAAAACAATAAGAAACTCAAATACGATATTTCACGCAGGAAAAGACAATTTTTTTGTCATTTTTCAGCAACACCCACATGGCCACCAACTTCGAATTAGCCTTGGTTATTCCTCTATGATCTGTCCGCATGCATTACCAGGATAAGGAGGTCATGTCAGCTTGTGTGTATGAGCCAGAAACAAGCGCTCTCCTGATCTGTAGTATATGCCACTATTGTAGTTAAAGAGACTGCCGCACGGAGTTAGAGGGACTACCATGCCGTGTTAAAGAGACTACCACACGATATGTATGTCTTCTTCATACTGATCTACCTTCGAATTTCTTCTAAGGATCGGTCTTGGTGACGTGAAAATACGCGAAGCGATTACCAATATATGTCAGGCCAAAGTTCTCCTTGAATCTGCTGAACACAATAATTGGATCCTCACACGACAAATGCTAGATTAAATGACGTATGGCAGTTTAGCGAGATTTAGTGCGTTTGGTGAAGTTGGAGTGCCAAAATTTAAATACTACGTATGAAAAATCTGTTTCGATTGACAAAATGTAGGCCTACAAAAGGTCGTGAAGTAGTGTATACATGAGATGCCGCTGATTTTGAGGTGAACACATCTATTTCTCTATGTAAACATATGATGATCTGTACAATTCACAGCAGTTGTGGTCAATCTAGTGAGAAATATGTGTTTCACTTTGCAATCAGCGATTTCGCACAAATACTCTAGTTCATGGCTCTGCTATTCCAGAATCATCACGGCGGTAAACAATTATCCTGCCCATCGTTATATAAAATACAAAAGAGAAACTTCTAGTAACTTTGGATACAAGGTTACCAACAAAAGTGACGATATCAAGCAAGAAGACATGGGATTTTTGCAAAAACTAGTTGACCCGGGGTATAGGCATAGCATCTTCCTTCCAGGATTGTTGAATTTAGTGACCCGAGTGGAGACTCAATTCCAACGTCCCAAGGTCTCCGTATATTCACCTGCGGGTTTAACCGTCGATATGTTTTTGTCCGAGAAGTGATAAGACCCCTCTTGATTAGTTGCTTACATAATATTGAATAATTGACGTAAGGCACACGCCCGTTAAATTGGTGACGAAAAGAAATTGGCGGATACGTTCCTTTACGATACGTGTCCCGTACGATACGCGCTTTCAAGCATTTACATCATAAATCGATATTTTGTGAATATCAGAAGCGATTTCTGAAAATTGAATGTTACTGAGCTGGAAAAATTCCGTCCACAATTATCCGATTATTGAACGTGAAATTGTATTGAGTTGTTTATATTACAGGGGCGAGTACTTCGAAGGAATGGAATCCTTGATAGAGCGAGATCATGGCAAATTTCATGTGGTTGATTACGTGATCTTTGTGATGGTAATTGCTCTTTCGTCGGGGATTGGACTGTATTTTGCTATATCCGGCGGACGTCAAAGAACGATGTCAGAATATCTGGTTGGAAACCGCAGAATGAAGGTAGCTCCGGTAGCGCTGTCCCTGCTGGTATCTTATGAATCGTCTATCCTGATGTTGGGGTTTCCAGCGGAAATGTATAGTTATGGAACTCAGTACTGGATGGTACACATTGGACTTCCGATAACATTTACGGTCCTAACGCTCGTGTTTGTTCCACTTTTCCACTCTCTTCGAGTGACTACTAGCTATGAGGTGAGCATTTCATTATTCGGTCAACTTGAACTCATTCTTTAATAGCAATGATCAAATTGGTGTACTGAGAGATGGTTCAGGCGTTGACCACCGCACGTTTGATTGACCCATTTTCCAGTGTTAGTTGTTACAATTAAGAGAACATTTATTAAACAAATTGGACTATACTAAATGTATTTATCTTCACTCTTCGATCTCGCGATTGCAAGTTACCTGTATTCATACTGTGCTTTTGTATAGAGATGTTCGTCCAGTATCAAAGCTATAAATTTCTTTTTGAGTTGTCTTATTTCTCATATACCCGCTCGTAAGTAATGTTGAAATAGAGACTTAGATAACGCGTGGACATTCTATACACTATCTGGTATGAGGACTCGTGTCACTGACTAGAACTAGTCGCTAAAGGTGAAACTGGGGATTCACATAAACGAGTGGATGTTAAAAAATAACATTCATTTGACATAAAGCTATGAAAACGGAATAGTATTGCAGAAGCATTCGTCCCTCTTTACCCTCCTTCCCTATTCCATCTTTTTTTAGTATCTGGAACTTCGCTACAAGTCACGAGCGGTCCGTCTGATAGCCTCCGTCCTTGGTATACTCTACCAGGTGAGTAAGTCAATGCGACTGTGAGAGAAGCACCCATTATTTTGAAGACGTCAGTAGCCTTCTCATTCGCTCAACAATAGTGGACTTGAAAACAGCGAAGTCAGAGGTACAATTTCCCATACGAAAGTTATAATGCAAAGAAAATATACGAAAAAAAAGTTCTCTAAATACTATAGAATTAACATTATTTTAAAATCTTACTCGGCATCCGGAATATCTCGACCGAAAGTTGAAACTGATGTTGTGGATGTTGTTTTCTTAAACTGTATGCTCCCTAGCTAAACTGAAAGATTGATGGTATACTGCTACTGGGAGAGACAATATCGATGCACACATTTCCAAGATCTAAAACAGGTAACTCGTGAACCGAAGATTAGTGCAATGTTATTCCATACAGAACAGAAATAGTGAAATATGCTATTCTCAGTTCTGTGGTTGTTCCACACACAAAGAGAAAGAACAATTGGATGTATTGTGTGACTGTTGCTTATGCGTCTGCGCTTTTTTTAAAGCTTGATCTTACATGACATGTTACTTTGATGGAAAGAATTGGTTTGTCCAGACGACTACTGTATACCTGTACATATCTATGGGGATATTTGCATAAAAGAAGAGCTGAGAGGGCCAGAGCTTCTATCTCACCTACAACTAGCAGCTCTGATGCAATGTGTGGACGTGTCATATGGTATATTGTAATTTGAGGGTCATGTGTTGGCATGTTTTTGTTGTGGTTTAAAGGTACATGTATTTACTTGCTCTCTGCAAGTTGCAATATTTTTAGGTTGGCAAACATCCACATACACATGAATATAAATCTAGACTGTATGGGTGGAAAACTGCTTAATATTAAAACTAAACCTTCAATTCTGTTACAACATGCCAAACTTACGGATCCTTCATGTTCAAGAGACCATGCATTTACTTATTGCATGACCATTTCAACATTCTTTTTAGTTACATCATTTCAGTTACTAAGTACATATTTTCAGTTCTTATTCCTACAAATTGCCCATCATTGTTGGGATATGCGAAAGATTTCGTTCAAATATTTTTTTCTACTTTTTTACCTTCGTATGGGAACGTTGTACCTCAGACTTTGCCACTTTCAAGCCGACTAACGTGGCTGCCTAGACAAAGCCCATAAAAGTTCGTAAATTTCAAAGTGAAGAACAGCGGTCCATATTGTGTCCGATCCAAAGTGTGAAAAGATTTCACAGTTGAACTGATCTTTATTTCATTTTGTTCGTTTCAGACTACTTATATGGGCATAGTTTTATTCGGTCCGGCAACAGCACTGGAAGCAGGTAGGTGGGAATGATATTTCTGCTTGTTAACCGTACCAGGCCTGGCAGACGCGAGGACCATTATGTCCCTTACCATTTGTTCGTCTGGACACGCAATCGAGAGCTGACACTCCGTGACTTTGTAGGTTATCAGGTGGGGCTCATGTTGGGCCTATTTGCATACCCCCATCCCGGCCAGCGGATCATGGGCAAATTGAAGCTGGCGTCCATGTGGGATAACGGAAAAGGGGCGTTTTCTTCCTTTTCTTCAATATTCCTGCTTTTTCACGAGGAAAAATGGGCACAAATTATTTTACTTCAGATTAAACTATTATTCACTAACTGTTCATGGACAATTCATAAATGTCCATGTATGACTTAAGGCAAGCGAGAGCCATGTCCAGACTTCTAAACATATCCTTTTTGTGGTGTGGCGTGCAGTAGCAATGCCCCTTTCATGGTATGAACGTTGAATTCACTCGACACTCATGGTGGATGATGACCCGCTGTGTAGGTCCTGGCGTAAATGTCTGGCTCTTACTTTTTCATTCCAGATTTTCACTTTTTTATATTATTTTCACTCACAGAATTTGTATTTATTCTCACTGCTACATAGTGGAATCAAACATAATTCCACATCGAACCAAATCGTTTCTGTATGGAAAGCTTTACCCTATTTTTGAATGGCTACTTCATCTCTTTGGTGCCACTTACGCGGCAGAAAAAGAACAAACCCTGTAATAAAAAGAACCAATTGGTTTATATGTGTGGATAAACATCTGTTGTTCCTTGCAGACGCTGACAATTTATGATAATTACCTATTCTTGTTTTATTCCAGTGGCAGGTTTTCCTGTGACCATATCGATCGTTCTGGTGGCTTTAGCTTCTGTATTTTATACATCTCTGGTGGGTATATTTAGTTGGTTACCGCCATAGGATGTGATGCATACCGTCTAATGACTACATCGTTCCTCTTTCGCATAATGTACACGAAAGAATGGTGTCCGATCATGGTACTTTTATTGAAGTTTGCATATACATTGGAACCTGTGTATACCGACCGTGCTTGGGACCATATTATAG
Source organism: Hanleya hanleyi (assembly GCA_036873755.1). Taxonomy (NCBI): domain Eukaryota; kingdom Metazoa; phylum Mollusca; class Polyplacophora; order Lepidopleurida; family Hanleyidae; genus Hanleya; species Hanleya hanleyi. The sequence goes on from JAVTVY010008341.1 coordinate 22,031, forward strand.
TGTCGGTTTGACAGGGTTCTGGTTTATCAGGGTTCAAAGTACTTTAAATTTGAGACCATGAATAATGTCGGTATTTAGAGGTTGGCCGGTTTACTCCGGTCCGGTATTCACAGGTTTCAGTGTATGTGCATGTAATACTTCTACATTGCCCCTCTACTGATCTTTCAGCTTTTCATGTCCTACATCTACTAGACATGCGGAATTGATTGATAACGTCATACGAATTCGATAATGTGCTGATGTTGGCTTTCAACATTATCAGATCAATGTCATTCTTCTCCCTATGTGGTATGCAGCATTAACATGAGTGTGAATATGTTTGAAGAAGTCAAATAAAATATATATATCAGATCAATGTTGGACGTTATGGAAATCGAATCATATTAAGTTAAATATATATGTGCATGGTGTATTAGATGGGTTCTATTGTCGAAAAACAATATGGCTATTGCCACCTTATTTCATATTGATAAATGACAGATTTATGTTGAATAGTTTTCCTCAATGTTGGTGCGGCAACATGACGTTCCTGTCTTCAATCTATTTTCTTCTAGAGTATTCCTCTATCATATGAAGTTCCCATCCGCATTCCACTACAGAATTTTGAATGAAGAATATCAGCATTAAACATCTATATTTAAAGTGCTAATGCAGCGAAATTGTCAATTTCATTTTTATCATGAAATTTTACGGTTTGAGATTTCTGCTTTAATTTAATAAAATTCTCACACAGAGTTTTAAACAGGAAGATATTATATTTTGCTACGAAACGCAAGGGGGTTAGCAGATAAAGTGCGACATTTACGGTCGCCATGTTTTCGTATATGTGACGTCATAAGTATGACATGCCGATCGACGAGCAAGCCAGCGATATACGTAGCATATGGCGAAGGCCAATCTCCATAGACTTTATTAGGGGACCAGGTCCAGAGGACCGAGGTCCCCTCTTGAAATCGTTCGGATTCACTATTATTATTATTATTCTTTAATCCGCCGTTTTTTGTTCCAGCCACATCTCCAGAACGGCTTGGCCCACAGACTTGAAACTTGGACATTTGATAGTAGACCTATTGGAGAAGTGCATATTTCAAGTGGGCTCTGATTGGTCAGATAGTATGGCGGCCATCTTGGAAAAAGGTCAAAACATTCAAAGCTCTTCTCCGGAGAAACCGCGAAACCGATTAATTTGAAACTTGGAGTACGTAATCTATGGATCAGAGTCTTCAATTCCGGTAGGATTTGTTGCTCCGTGAAACAAGATGGCCGCCACCGACCAATCAAAATGGTCGGATTTTTAAGTAACGGATTTGGACGGGGAAAGCGACTAAATATATGCTATATGATACGGCAATCACGAATATGCAAAAATTTTGCTCTTAGGGCACGTGGTTTGGCCGCCATCTTGAAGTTTGTGAAAATTTTGCAAGGGCTTATTCTCTTGAACCGCGATAGATACAGATTCCTAGTCTGCTGCACTAAATGGGAAAGGCCATTTTCTGTTGCATTGAAAGCGAATGCCGGTGATAGGTTGAACGGTTTAGCGGCCATCTTGGATTTAGCTTAAAACCTTCAAGGATCTTCTCCTCTTAAACCGCTGGTCCGATAGTTGGGAAATTTGGTACACATCATCAATTGATGGAGTTCACTCTTTCTTAGATTTATAAAGTTCATCCGTTAAAAAAGATGCCCGCCATCGACCAATCAAAATGGTCGGATTTTCAAGTAACGGATTTTGACGGGCAAAGTTATGAAATATATTTTATATGACATAGCGATCACGAATATGCAAAAATTTTGCTCCTAGGTCACGTGGTTTGGCCGACATCTTGAATTTTGTGTAAAACTTGACCAATTTTGCAATGGCTTATCCTTTTGAACCTTGATAGATACAGATTTCTAGGTTACTGCGATATATCGGGAAGGCCATGTTCTGTTGCATTGAAAGCAAATATTTTTGATTGGCTGAACGGTTTTGCGGCCATAATGGATTTAACGCCAAACCTCCTAAGATTATCTCCTCTGAAACCGCTACACCGATTGATGCGAAACTTGGTACAGGGGACCAATGGGTCGAGATCTCTCAAATTCTATTTAGAGAGCTTCTGTATCGGACAAGATGGCTGCCATCGACCAATAAAAAGTGTCGGAATATGAAGACACGGGACGTTGGGTCGTACATGTGTGGCGCGGGATAGGGAGAACCAGTGGGGTGAGAGACACGGCGGTTTCACTAACCGAAATTGCTTGGACCAGGCATTCGCGCAAGTGTGGAATCAACCGACTGCGCATGCGCGGGTTCGAACGCGCGTGCGCTCCATGTAAGCAATCGCATTCGGAGAACCAATGGGGCGAGAGGCATAGGGTATTCACTAAACGAAAGCCCTTGAACCGGGCATTTGTCCTACAGTATAATGTGTCGACTGCGCTTGTGTGGAGTAGAGAGTGCATGCGCACCAGATGTAGAGCGTGATAGTTTGAACCCATGGGAGAGACGTTATGCCCCATGCTAACCTGGTCCCCGGTAGCTACTGCTTTGCAGTTCCAATTCACATTGTTGTTGAGTTAATACTCTTGATATCCATCACTGTCTTCGTATGGTAACGTGCCAGGAATGAAAGAAAGGATCCAGTCGGCCACGTGTCCGTGCATGATCACTTAAAATGATGTATTCACCTTAATTCATGGGCAGTACCGTGGTTGGACGAATGCATGCAGTTATACAATCTGATTCACATTTGAGGGAACGGGGTTTTCGTGGATGTATCAGTTAATATAACACATCAGCTGTCGAAACTCACAACATATTCCAAACTCTGTCTATGCAATTATTTGTCATCAAAAATATTCCCCTGGCATTAGAAATTATTTTAAAAATCTAGTTTGTATCGTCTGAGTATCTGGATGTTGAATACATGATCATGCCGGCAACCGGGTAAGTGAAAAGATTAGTGAAAACAGAGCTTTCTCTAGGCCATGCACCAACATAATTTCAGAAATACAACGTAAAATATTAAATTGAAGTTTACATACCGAGAAAACTAACATTTCAAACATTTCAACTAAAGAAGATTCAAACAACAACAAAACTCAACAAACAGGACAAAGACAACATTGAAAAACGAGTCTCTCGGGAGTATCTGAAATAAAAAATTATTAAAACATTATTCCGAAAAAATTACATAATGCTAAAAAATTGCCTAATCTGCTAATAAACGAGAAGGGTGCAAGATAATTTTACCGATAGCACAGAAAAATATATAAGACAAATATAAATTCTGATAAAAAAATATTATTCAACAATTTTGAATGGCTTTTTCTTTTCTCATACCGCACAAACTTATGAACAGTTTACATTTGCTTTCATAACCGATCATATTGTGGAATGCAAATAGAATATAGATCTAGAGTGAATGGAAGAAATTCTTAATAAAGCCTTCACTTTTTGCACAAGAAAACCGGAATGTGAAATTGAAGACCGAAGACTGTTGTTTTTGCTTTTGGCACGCGGACCTCGGCGAGAGCACTTCAGACGGGCCGCTTCAGACGTCGTGATAGATTTCATTCCAATTTAGAGCATATAATATTATGTTTTTAGATCTAATTTAAAGTTGACCGTAATGGGAAGAAGAAAACATATATCTCTGAGAATCTGGGGATAATGAAGATCGATCTTCGTTATTTTCTTGAAGTTGGAAATCCTTCCGTGTAATGAAAAGTGATACACCGTACAGCCATATATGCATTCATGCAGGCAAACAAAATGCGGACACTGGCAGATAAATTTTATAAATATCGTACAAAACACAGATTCTAGGCAATTAATTTGACCAGATAAAAATAATAATGGAACTGCTCAGTGAAATTTGAAGTCATTTCTATGGCAATGAATTCAATTTAGCCTGGTTGCACAGGGTAGGCTTTGCTCGGTCGCGGATGCGGGGCTTTTTGTATCTTCATTAGGTCCATACAAATTGTCTGTATTCATTCACAGGTATGTCTAATAATGAACCCTTGTCATACTTAATTTCCTGGTGAACATTAAATTCAAAAATGTTATTAAACAAACCAGTATATCGGCCTCGAGGGCTTGCCTCCCCCCCCCCCCAACACTGTCCGCCATGCAGAGCCCAGACTCAAGCTGACCATCTGCCATACTTATGACGTCATCATATTTGTAAACAAAGCTAATGAAAACGGTCGCACTTTTAAGAGCACAATTGCACGCCCTTTTCCTTTTGAAATAAGAACTTCTCCTTGTCCAATTTTCCTCATGGAGATATCAAATTAATCATGAAAGAATAGAGAATCAAATTATTTAATAAAAATTTCGCTGCATTAGCACTTTAAGTGAGGATATCCCTAGTGAAATGAGTTTAGTGAAGTTTTCATCATTGTTCAAATTTAAATAGTAGAGCTCATCCTAGAAATATATTTTGGTGAGTTTCATCTTCCTAGTCCCAGGAAAAACGAAATTATTTAGGGGTGGGAGGAATCATCACCTCCTCACCAACACGATGGGTTACCTCAAATCACCCAGACCAGAGACGGCCATCTGGAATCGACCATTCTACTGGTAATACCAGCAATGACAAAGAAATTGTAGGCAACTTGTCATACCAATTGATTATTCACAGGGTGGTATCAAGGCGGTTATCTGGACGGACGTCCTACAATTCATTATCATGATCAGTGGGATTTTAGCAGTCATTATAATGGTAAGTTTATTATTGTAAATGCCATAACTATAAATCGCGATACCACCTATCTTCGCTAGCAGAAAGTGTAGTTGTATTCTAAGAAAACTTTCAGGGGCAAAATATACACATATGAGTAACATAGACGTTGGTTTTCTTTGTTTGTAAACTTAATAATAAGGTGTTTCGTCATCGTTTATGTACGCTATATTTTATAGATAAGGGCATTGCATATTGTCGGTCAAAGTAATATCCTAACTGCCAGATTTTTATCTTTTGCTCTATAATCGCAGGGAGAATGTGTAATAGGGAAAGAATATTTTAGACAAGACAATTCTTTAGTTTTCCAACTACCGCCATCGAATTGTATTTGTTATTGCCTCAAAGCCAAGAGTGTATTTGGAGAACGTATCAAAATCTGACTAAAGAACGTTTTATAAAGCTAATTTCATGACTGATAAATGGAAAGTTGATTTCCTATCACACTACTGATACCTTTTTACATTTTTCACTAAGAACGTTTATTCTACGAAGCTAATGAAAGTAGTTTGTTTTACTGAACTGCTATCCGTTCTCTGATAGCTGTAACTGAGATCTACGAAAGTTATTTTGTCTTGGGTATTTATATATTTCTAAAAGGAAAGCTTTTAATGTACGCAAAATATAGAATCGAATTTTAACATATACATGTATATCGCAACAATTCTATCATATATGCTATGACAAACTCCAGATGTCAATTTGCGATTTGTGGTTTCTAGGGAAATATCAAGGTTGGTGGCATTGAGCGGATGTGGCGTCTGAATGAGGAAGGAGGACGTGTCAAATTTTTCGAGTAAGGTATATTTCATTTGTCGTAAACCGGAATACTTCGCATCATGACGAAGTATTTTTGGTCGTTCGCCGGGGAATATAGGTGCTTAATATCGCCATGGTTTAAGCAGACAGGCGCTCCAAACGTACAGATATGAAATTACTTCTGACTTGTATCGTTTTCCTATCTTCAAAATTATGACTTCACCTTCTTGTCACATTGTGACATATAATGGCATATATCCTATTGAATATCCCCGCTTCCACATTCGTGGACATTTGTTTCAGGCACTCACAAAAGCACAGGCTTTTCAGAATTGTCAGCATTTACGGATGTCCTCAACTGAGGACCAACAGGTGCGACCATCTATCCAACATCCCTTGGAATTGATGTTCGCACTGACCTACCGCAGCTTTGTCAGGATGGCAGCCCCCATCAGATGTGGAAATGAGCGGTAGCCGTCACGTTTGTGGATGATATTCTCCGAATGTGCCTTAGAATAAATAAAACCATGCAGGTAGCAAGAATGCTAGATAAGCAAAGATTGGTCAAGCATGCGGTTTCGGTCTGTTTCTTCAAAAATTAACGATACAGCGAAATCGCAATAACGGATGTCCACAATTTTCGACATTGGGAATAAATGCTGTAATTGTTGTAGTACATAATGTACATTGTGACCTTTTTGATGTGTTATTAATGAATATGTTCTGGTGTCCTGTTGTTATGATGTGGTTAATAAAGTACCATACGTTTTACATTGGTCCTGTAAGCATATTCATTTCTACTTCACCTGGATTATCTGAAATTTAAGTCAGTGTCACAAATGTGGACAAACGAAGGAGACGAATCCGAGAGGCGATCAAATTTTGCATGGCGATTTCGTTGATTGTGACTTCAAAAACTAAGAATACAAGAAGGATGAATTTTTGTTGTGTCATTTTTCCCCCTTTAGATATAATCTATCAATCTTATGTGTAACATGTTATTATCTGTCTTGTTAATCAGCTTTAACCTCGATCCGACTGTCCGTCAAACATTTTGGTCCCTCGTGGTTGGGTATATGATCAGAGCTCTTTCTCTTGGTTTCAATCAATCAACAGTCCAAAGAGTAGTTTCTATGGAAACGTTAAGAGAGGCCAAACTGTAAGTTTCTTTGCTTATTTCATCTTTCATAATGTGTTCAGTAATATATTCGTTTTGAAAGTATTAGTCGATACAATACGATCGTTGTGTACAAGACCGCTACTTGTCTAATTCCGCTTTAACGGCGACTAGGGAGCGTTTGAACGTGAAAAATGCGCTAAACTATCTACATGTACGTGCAGTAATTTTTACCGCTGGTTCTGTATTCTATAACAGGATAAATATGTACCATATTAATAGTATTACCATTTTAATATCTTCGTCAATTTTCACTTTGTATTAGAGTGTTTTTATTCCTGATGCCTGGCTTTATCATATTCGGTACCCTGGCTTGTTTGGAGGGAGTGACAGCGAACGCCTACTTCGCCCACACGGAATGTGATCCTTATGGTGCCAAACTGATCAGCAACACAAATCAAGTACGTGTAATCTTGTCACTGAAATCCAAGTACTCATATAGCTTAATAAAATCACGGTGTGCTTTAATAACCTTCTTACAAATAACATGTCTTAACTTATTGTCGCGACAGAAATACTTTCTCAGATTTATTTGTTATTGTTGTGTAGTTGCTTTTAATCACATTATAATGTAAATGAAGAAAAATTCTCGAATTACCCAGCTATCAGTTTGAAGTTGGATATTTCCCAAACTAGAACGAATCTAAAACATTTTTACACTGATTTTGAGCATAGCATGTGAGGAAGAAGCTCAAGTCAAATTTCGGTGTTCTGACGGTTTACTTGCTTTTTTCCATGTAACCTGGAGCAAAACGTGAATGCGGAAATTCTTGAATTATCATAGAATGATTTTTTTTATATTTTATGTTTTTAAATTACACTAATTAGAAGTAATGTTTACAGCAAAAAATCTTTGATCAGAATCCTTACTAACATAAGTGTAAGCGTCAGATCGGAAAGATATATCATCCTATCATGACAGAGAGAGAGAATTAAGATTTAAATATGAAATATTTCAGCTATATAGCGACGATCAAATAAAATTATAAAAGTATTCCAGCAAAAACTTAGGTTAATAACCTAGCAAACTAGAAGTAATCAACACAACACAAAAAAATACATCTACACGCATTAAAATTTATACAACAAACCGAATTAAGCTCAACAAGAATATTATTTGTTCTCGAAAAATACAAGCATCATGGAGATAAACTCTGGAGCCATATTCGAGACATTAAGAAGGATGTACCAAGTGATCCCAGCCGGGTCTCTCAAATTACAAGCGTGTGGTCCGTCATTCATAACTCAGCCGTCGTCCATTAAAGAATATCCGCGTCCATAATCCAAAGACATATTCCATATAACAGTATTAGCACCAAATCAAAAAGACAATCATAGTATACATAAACATAGGCTAGTTTCCTGCAAGAGAGAAGCGGCCAACAGTTTTCAATGATGCCGACAAGACATCATGATGTTCCAAAAATATAAGATCCGTATCGCTGATCAGTATTCTTAATCCATAATAATCGTTTTAAAGTCGTCGTCTAGAGAATGATGTATCTCATGCACGCTTTGATTGTGTCTGTTCATATGAACACCATGAGAAACTTGAAGTACATGGGTCCATACGGCCCCTAGCCCTGGGTTAAGCAGAATTGGACACAAGTTACGAAACGTAACGCCATAGATCTTGAACGCTACGTTCGTATTTTGCTATCAGCATGCGATATGTATCGCCAAATTTGAGAAACTTGAGTGGAGGCGCTTGGTGGATAAGTCTTATAAGTTTCTGCAACAATGTTTTGTGGCGTTGGTTAAAATTGTCACATTTAACACAAGATCTAGCAATTACTACTAGGCGAGATATGTATACGCTATATGCAGGTTTCACTTGAATATTAATATCCAGAAAGGGATAGTTTACGATGTCGAAATTGTAATCATCTCTTTTGTCATAACGTCGACCAGAGAGAATCTCCGCTTCATTTTTATAGAGATATAGATCTAAATATGATGTGCCTGTAGGGCTATCTGTAGTTTCCTTCAAATCCGGTGAAGGTGGATATATATCCTTCACTATATAGCGCTTGGTGAATGAGAAGGAACGGACTTTGAATGGATCGGTTTTTGAAAGCACCTGCATATAGTCATATTCATAAGAGAACAGATATAGGCCAGCCAACAGGGGTGCACAATTAGTACCCACTGGAATAACTATATGCTGCTGGTATATTGTGTTGCCAAATTTCACATAGATATTTTTAATGAGAAATTCAAGCCACCAATTCAATGTAAGTCTATCACCATGAACCCTGTTTTAGAGCTCCAGAAAATGGCGGCCCGTACAATCTTGGATATACGTATACCAAATTTTGTTTCTACTTCCAAACTTTTTAAGTCACTTGACTGGCTATCTTTACCAACCCTTGCTAAATACATGAAAAATCTTATGGTTTTTAAATCTTCATGTTGTACTGTTCCTTCTTCTCTGTCTGACATGTTTTCAAATAATGATCGTCGCAAGACAAGGGGACAGTCAACAAATCTACTTGTATTACAAAAGGCCAGGACCGAGCTATATAAGCGTTCTTTTAAATTTTCTGCAACGGATTCCTGGAAACTGCTACTTCCGGATATCCGAACGATCAATTCTTTTAATACTCTTAAGCCCGAAGCTTTTAAGTACTTTAGTCAAATGACCTTTAAATCTTTTACGACTTATGTTTTTTATCGTTGATGCTATTTTAACTACGCGCTGTATTATTTGTTTATCTTGTATATATTCTATCCCTGTTGTACATAAATATTATAAGGGGCACAGGGTAGATTAGTCAGTGTACTAACTGTGTTTTTACCCTCGTTAAATAAAGTATATTCAATTGAATTGAATTGATTCTCTCAAAATATCTAAACTACAATCTTCCTTTATCCCACTAAAAAGATAAAGTAGCTGCTCGATAAAAAGAATCTCTTGCAATCTTAAAATCTATACAGTCGATCAGAATATGTTTCACTGCAAGATATTCTTGGCGTAGAATTCGAATAAACCATGGGACTGGTTCTTTCTTAGTAAATGTTTGTGTATGGCTGATACTATATAGCCTTGATCATATCATGATGTTCCTATCGTTTCCTAAAGTATTTTCATTATTTGCTAGATCCTATGCAATTTGCATCGATTTAGTCAAGGCCAACGAACATTATTGTAGAATTTTTTCAAGCGAGGCTATACTATCATTCAAATATCGTACACTGACGGAGAAATACGACGGTAGCGTGTTCCATAACTTGTCTAATTCAGCTTAAGCCGAGGAAAGAGGCCGTTTGCACATTATGTGTTTAACATATCCATGGTTTCCACATGAACAACTCATTCTGAGCTTCACTGAGATGCAACATACTCTAGTAAACGACTTGGAAATTCAATTGTGTAGAAGATAATGTTCATGATATTTTTGACACATCACATTCTGATCTCTGATGTCTTGCTCCTATGATTGAAAACTGTTCTCTACTTCTTTCTTGCAATAAACCATGTGGAGTGGGGATATCATGTCTTGCAAAAGGGTCTTTCGATAATTGACTTGGAAATTCTTTTTGGGACGACGGGGGAATATTGAATTACAACACATATAAGGGAAGTGGGAAGAGGTGCAGTACCATGTAGGATCTGGCAACTGTAGTTTTATCTTTGTCATGAGCCCTCCAGCTCAGGGCAGCATGGTTTCCATACCATGTTTGTCTGACACAAGAGGTAGATTAAAGTACCAAACAAATTACGCTCTCTGACGATCCATTGTGATCACCAGTGTCTGTAGAGCCTAATTTTCAAAATTCAAAATTGTTTGTAGTTTTGGTTAGGTTTTTGTAAGAGTTGAAGTTTTGCTAGGGTATGTTTGTTTGAGTCATCGTCGCCGCGTGACAGATACGATTAGGTGCGACGTTAAACTGCAAGCAAGCAACCAATCTTTGTCACGATTAGATTGTGACTATTCATACGTTATATGAAAACCGTATTTATATATATCGATGCAGTACTTAAGTATGACGTCGTTCTGCTATTTTCTAGGTTGTGCCATACGTAGTGATGGAGCTGTTTAAAAGTTTACCCGGACTTCCTGGATTGTTTTTAGCGTCGCTTTTTAGTGCTTCCCTAAGGTATGTATCATGTGTTATATCGTCTTTTTTAATTTTCATGGTATACCTGCTTGAAATCGGTGCTAACTCTCGAACATAATAGGTATTTCGCTTTTTGACGCGGAAATACTTTTGTGGACGACCGCTGAATAATGTCGGATCTGAAGCCTGAATTCTGTACACATATAAGGGAAGTGGGAAGAGGTGCCTACAGATTGACTGCGTTACATGACTTCACAGAACAGTCTTCTGGTTAACCTATTCTAAAGCACATACCAAGAATCTAACGATTCGTGATATGTGTTGTATCTCAGGTACGCCTTTATTGTACCTGTTCATGTGGCAACTTGGATGATATGACCACACGACCCCTAGCACCGGCATAAGCGGTATTAGATACAAAATCTAGAGAGCTATGATGGAAATGCTCTGACAACTCGTATACTGGTAATTGATGAGCTGTTTCGCTGTGACAATTCGTACACTGGAGATTGGTGAGCTGTATCTTCGTCAGATGTAAATGACGGCATTTAACACAAAATACTAGTCTGTAAGGCCCGACGTCGACCCAGCATCAACTTTCCACAAATGCCAGCATATATCAAAGACCAAAAGGTCTGTACAGGGGGCGGGACCCGGGGACGAAACGTCCACCAGCAGAATCTCGCCATATACAGGTAAAAATTACAACACATATAAGGGAAGTGGGAAGAGGTGCCGACATACTGACTGCGTCACATGACTTCACAGGATAGTCTCCTGGTTAACCTATTCTGAAGCACATACCAAGAATCTAACGATTCGTGATATGTGTTGTATCTCAGGTACGCTTTTATTGTACCTGTTCATGTGGCAACTTGAAGCTGTTTCAATCTGTATGGGGTGCTGTGAATAATAACAAACTCAATGAGTTCAAAAAAACTGTAAGCTATACTCATCTGAACAGCCAAAAACGTTTCGATCAAACCATGATCAGGCGATGTAGAATCGGCCATATACGATTAACTCACGAACATTCACTAAAAAAGAGCCAGTCCCAAGGTGTATTCCATGCTATGAAGATCTCACAGTGAAACATATTCGTATCGACTGTATAGATTTTAAGATTGCAAGAGATGCTTTTTATCGAGCGACTACTTTGGAAGATCTACTTAGTCGGGTGAGGAAGTATTGCATCTTGGGTTATTTGAGAAAACTCGGTTTGTTGCATAAGTTTTAATGTGTATGTTTTAATGCGGTGGCTTACTGAGTTAGTGACTAAAGCACTTAGAATTTTGTTCGATCGCCGCTATATAGCTGAAATATTGCTGAACGCGACATTAAATCTTAATTCTCTCTCTCTCTCTAGTCACTCCCAAAGTAACCTTAAATCATACACAAGGTCAGTTTGACTAATCAGTCCCAACCTAAATATCTTCAGGCACCGTTTGCGTGGATGGGAATTAAGATTACGTCTACTGCACGTGTTTCTGCCCATGTACGAAAAGACAGATAAATTAACGAAAATCAATAGAAAGATAACTTATTGTTACAAGATGAACAGGACTTTAGAATTTGATCATTTATTCTCCAGACTCCAAGGCAATTTAACCTTAACAAAGGTACGTCATTTATGACTACGGTTGACCATGGTGCCATCCTACTGATTTAGCATTGTTCCAGTAAACTATTGTGACATTTTGAAGAAAAGGACATTTTATTGTCTCAGCAAATATGTGACTTTTCTGTGTAAATACAGGAATTGAATTCCTTTTCAATCCCATAGCTGAGAGTAAAGTCCTGGAACCAGGGCCGTGAAAAATATCTCGCTCAACCCGCACCACATAATAGGTCTGACTGCATATTACATTAGAGCAGCCCTCGTGGAACATTTCTATGGTGGGTGTCACGTCCAACTGTGGTATAACATTTTTCTACTACACAATAATTGTGGTGGGGGTCTGTCCGCGGCAGGTCTCTAATGCAAACTTCTTAGTATGGAGGTGAGATCATATAAATTACAAGATTTCTTAACCGTGTGCACAATTTAAGAAGGAATGGTACCAGTGTATTCAAGAAGAGTTGTTCTATCACACAGGTACTGCACCAGAGACATTGAGATAAACCAGAATTCATAGAACCGCGGAAAATACTTCCAAGATATAGAAATATGAAATTGTGTAGGTGACACCAATCAATGTATCTAGGCACACTGATTTAAATCCGACAACTTAGTTATCAATATAAGCAGAGATGTTGATGGCCCAACATAACTGGTGACTAATCATATTACTAAAGTGTTACTGAATCTATAATCTACACCTTCCATGTTTTTCAATGGGAAATAGGGACATCTGAAACTGAAGTCTATCCATCTATAACTAAAATCGGTCCACATATTTTGTCCAGTTATATAGGTTTACGTCATAATGTATTGGTGTTCAAGCAAACAAAGGAGATTGAGACCATATGAAGTCATAACAGGCGGTCGGTGGGTATATTCACTTATGTACCATGCCCAATCAAACTTCCGGATGTTAAACCGCATACCCTTTTGTGATTGTACACGGTATTATTGACCTGTGTCCCAGCGAACATTATGGCATTACCCTATGCCATTCAGCCTCGGTAATGAAACAATTATTACGGAGTTTTATATGCAGAGATATACAAATTATTTTAAGCCTGATATTATATCAATATCACAGAGTAACGATAGTTATTTTGTAGAGGTCAGTTTGTTGTGCATCCAGCAGAAAAAAAGGAAAGCACATGCGGAACTAACTAGTGAATATTGACAAGCTCCAAAGTAGACCGACTTCAGTAGGCAATATCCGCATCACACTGGTATGTTTGTTTGATTGGGCCGTGTGCTCATTCCCCAACTGCTCACTGATGTCAGTAAAGATATATAGCTCAATTCATCCATTACCTTCAGCTTCAGTTATGAATAGCCTCATATTTGGGGTTCATGGATTCGAAGTTTCTAAAGGCTGATTTTGTCATCTGTCTCAAATTGTAAGAGATTATGGAGGCTGATTGGGGGAAGAGAGGAAGGGGGATAGTTTAATGTCACACCCAAGCTTATTTCATTCATGGTGACAGCCAGTTGAACTCTGGGACAAAATGGAAGGTAATCCGTTAGGAGTTCTAGTCTCTTCACCATATTTTACCCGTGATAGGATTTGTTTTCATAATACGAAATAGGAATAGTAGTCTCTCCTATGAAAAGGACTGGGGTTTGTATTAAACTTGGGATTCTTTTAATCCTTTTGCATAGGCGTAACTCAGGCAGTAAGAGGATAATAGATTCGTTTCCCCTGAAGAATATATTACTTCGTTGTCATTTTAATGACTTTACAATGCGTTCAATTTTATTAGAATGCCTGATTGAAATTTTGTCCACAAAATTGGCAGTGATTGACTTCTAGTAGGGATGAATTATTAGATGATTTGCCTTAGGCTTGTTGCCAAACGGTACATCTTTTGGATCCATACCTAGCAATGCAGACAACTGCTAACATTAAAAGTGAAAGATTGTCCAATAGACAACGCGCAGCATTATACTGTAGATCTGGCAACACGCACCGTCACCAAAGAGCAGAAAAACAAATGTGTGGTGACCAAAGTCCTGAGTGCAACATCGGTGTGATAGAACATATTTGTTTCTGGTATCGTACTAAGTACGTTGTTTTCTGTAGAGAATATCGCAAACTGATCCCTATGACAAACAATAGCATGTAGGAAGAAATGCTATGCCACAATGTGACGTATTCAGCCTCTACAAGAAATGGCACCTGGGCCAGTAGGATTGAATCGTAAGTTATACAAAATCATATCTTAATAAACATTAATCCAGATGACCCTACACTATTGTCCTTGATCTTCAATGTCGGTGTTATACGCTATCACTTCTCGAAAGGTAAAACGACAACGAACTTTCCTAATTGCATGCAACCTACTTAATACCGGTACGTGACGAACTGTGTGATTTACAAATAGAAATTCTCTCGAAACATCCCTCTTCATTAGTGTTAGTGTTATTGTTCATGTCGAATCCATTGTGCTGTCCCTTCGGTTACCTTTAAAACAATACAGCTCTTATATCCAATTATTTTTATTTTTTAGCTCCCCATGTTTTTATTTTATTCTGACACACAAATCTGCAGAATGCCATCAGAATATAGGCATGTAGTATCGTATGATTTATCGTCAGTACGCTCTCATTTTACCGACCACCTTGACATCTTGTTTCCGGATAGCTTTTTTTAGCCAAAATGAACTTTGTTCGAAATCAGAAGTGTTCATAATTTTACGGATCTCGACCGAGACGTTTCTTTTATAGCCGCGTGAGACTTATTAATACACGTCTCGAATGACCCCGGTTTGTCTCTGTGGGTTTGGCTTTCCAGTTTTATCTCCGAGTACAACCCTGTCGGATACCATCTCGAAATCATGTCATATCAATGTCGAAAAGCAGAACATTTTTGTCAACGTGGAGGGGAGGGGAACCGAGAGAGATTTATGAAAGTCGACGATGCATTTCCGTCAACGCTTTTGGGTGATTGTGTTAACTTGCAGTTTATTTGTGTACGTTTTGTAGCACGTTGTCATCTGCTCTCAGTAGTATATCAGCAATAGTGTGGACCGATTTTCTCAAGCCTCATATGAAGGACGTGTCTGAACTGAAAGCAACCATCATGGTCAAAGTTGTAGGTAAGATATTCCTGTAGACCATACATATTTAGTCATGTAGCCTATTTTGATATTACTGATAGAATAATGGCAGTCTAGCGGTGAACATACACCAGATAAGTTCCCTATCGCTTGCCAAATTAAACAATTTCAGTTCGACTCCAGAAAACTGACCTCTCGATACAATTGGCTAACACTGCATACTCGTCTCTCTTCAAATGGGAGGTAGCAATCTACACTGCATTTCACTGGTTATTCAGGTTAGGACCAACCGTCACAGTTCGGTATATCAATATCTGATAATACCACAATCGGTTGCACTTTTAATGATAAATTGATAGTTGGAATATGACACTAATATCTATTCGCATCTCTGAAAAAAACATTGGCGAGTTTACATTCAGGGTTTTGCATGAATTAATTTATTTCGAAAAAACCTCTAACGCGCAAGTTTTGCTACTTTCCCGGTGTATTTTCTCTGAAAACTTGCTACCAATAATTAATCAGTAACATGAAAAGATGCTTCAAATAATATAACTTCATTTCAGGATCGTACTTTTAGAAATGTCGTTAAATTAAAAATCTCACAGTTCGGCAGAAAAAATGATTTTGTGAATAAGTTCTACAAAACAATTTTGCCGATGATGAAATTCTTAAACGCATAGTTTGGTCAGTAGGTGCAAGCATTCCATGTGAGAAAATGGAAATAGAAATAGCACTTTTACCAGAATCCACGCATAGTCACTTTTTAGCTAAAAGTCAATTTTCAGGAAATGTTTTGCATATTATAGAATTCTAACTATCTCAGGATTTGTAGCGGCATTATACGGATATTTTTTCGTCAAAAAGATTCATTTCACTATCGGAATCATGAAATATTCGTTAAAAAACGCTTGTATGGGAAGGTATGAGTTGACCCTAACCTGTTATTTTGGAAGCGCAAACCTCTTTCTGTGACAAGTACTTTTACACGGTTCGGGCTGGTCAAGTGGTAATCGATGTTGGACTGTGTTACATATGAAACACAGAATCGAGACGGTCGTATCACGTTGGGCACACCGGTTATCGTCAGATCACCGACGTTAAGCAACGTTGAGCTCGGTCAATACTTGCATGGATTTGTGACCGGGTTGGGTTGCAGGTGGTTCTCTACGGGTACTCTGGCTTGTTCAACCATCCAAACTGACATGAGTGAAACAACCCTGAGTGTGACATCAAGAAGTTTCAGTTCGATTCTGGAAACTGACATCCAGGCAAAACTATTATCTAGGTCCAGTACTCTTCCACAGTCTGGGTTGGTGCCGTGGTTGTTGGATTGTATCTTATACAGAGCACAATTCTCAGGAATAAACCGAAGCATTCTAATTTAGCCATGATATTTTCCCCAAAAATGTGGGTATTAAAACTTATCTTAGAAACAGCATCCGCTACCCCTCAAGCACAGCCTCCGCGCAGAACTAAAACTGTCATCCCGATACTAATATATTAGTCTAAGACTACATAATAATGTTGTTCACCACCACTCGCCGCCACTGTCAACAGCTTCAGGAATAATTCGGACTATTTCAAGTACTATAAAGTTGAGGTACATGTAACCGCTTTATTTTTATTTGTTTTACATCTGCATGCTAAGAGTCCATCCACAAGTCGATATCCGTGCATCTTGAATGACATCTGAAATAATCTACGCCTTGATAAAAGCTTTTCTCTCCCTGGGCACTCGGTGTTCATTTCTCGCACACTTATGTAAAATTGTCAGTTTCTCAGTATGTTTTGGTCTTACCAGGAAATTTCGTCTGTCAAGCTACTGATGGGTGTTTCTGATTTACCGAAGCACCGGACTCGTAATAAATATATCCAACGATATGTAAACGGACGCGTGCGAATGAGTAATAGTATAGGGAACTCACTATAATTCAGACATGATATTATCCAATAAAACAAGGCATTTAATGTGGGATAATATTCGACAAGCATCAAGCATTTACTTTATTTAACCTGTCGTAGAAGAAGGGTGTGTTGCACCGAGGTTTCCGTGACATAAATCTTCAGACAATTTACCCATTATTTCTGAATAGTATAGCTACTACTTTCGGAGATTCAGCTCAATCAGTTTACAATTTTTTTTCTGTTGAAATCATGAATCGATAAATACCAAGACGACGTGAGAGATACAATCATGTGAGAATCTGTTACATAGCAGTATTGTTGATATACATTTCTCTTTTCATTTCTAGAGAAGATTAAGCGCAAAATTGAAAATCGATTGCTCCGAGGTTTCCTTGATTTTTCTGTCAGATTTTTCGATTTTTTTTTTTTATTTGTCTTTTCCAGTATTGGTGTTTGGTGGGTTATCTGTTGGAGTAGCTTTCCTCATCATGTTAATAGGAGGTCCGCTAAGCCAGGTAATTATAACAGTCAGTAAAGTAGGAAATTTACTGATTTTGATATCAAGCTACTAACAAAACTGATACGGAAAACAGTAACGCAAAGTTCATACTGATTTTTTGCTATTAAAGAACTAAAATTGAAATCTCTTTCTTAATATTTATCGAAGTGTTCACAGCTCACAGCAACACAGAACATAGTTACTTATTTCAGTAACGAAACGTTGATACTCTGCGGAAACGTTGTTGAAGTTCGTAATTTATGGGCTGTATGAAGACTGATCGTAAGGTGAAAATTATCTAGAATCTCATTGGTAAGCAAAACGATCCAATGTCGACTTTTATTCATGGTACTTCGAGAATGAATATGTCACAACTCCAAGGCATAGTGTCAGTTATGCATTCGCTATCGTAAGTGACGTTTGATCATAGCATATCTGAGAATCGTTTAAAAGCGTCTGTCAACCATGTCGACTGTACCGTCAGCTGGGAGAGAATTTGATTTCCAATTTGTGAGCAAGTTAGTTTTCATTCCATTGGTAACTCCATATCATGGCCTTATGACGTTGCACCGCCCAGTCTATTGTTGGCGTATGAAATATCCACGATCCCGGTTCGACAAAAGGGTCATGGCTTAAATGCGATAACGTGGTCAGCGGCTAGAAAATAGGGCCAGTATATCGGCATATCTTTCATATTCGACAACGTGATATCAATTACACGCGATTCGCCTGGCTGGCACGAGCCACACAGCCCGATGTTTGATTAAATTGAACCAATAGCGTAGTCTTGTACAGGGCCATATATGTCATTTCTTCATGCTCTATCAACATCAGGGCACGGCACTTTCAACACTTTAGAGAGAAGGTCTTTAAACCCCAACATTCTGCCCCATCTAATGTTAATGTTAATGGGCACAGCGCTATGCGCATCGATGATTTTTGATAAGCTCAACTGCACCGTGCCGCGCCGCAGGATTGTTAGATATATATAATAATGTTGGAGAAGGACAACATGACGTTCCTGCCGCCAAGTCTGTCATAGCATACAGTCAAGCATGAGACTACGATGTATTTTCTATTGAGAATCAATCAGTCAGTCTCAATCCACCGCTTTTGTTTTTTAACATTTCTTTCTTCCTAACAGATTTCAGGTAGTATTCTTGGAGCAATCAGTGGATCGATGACTGGGATATTTCTCGCTGGATCTTTGTTTCCTTGCGCAAATTATGTGGTACGTATGGTATGATGAACTTCAATCGTACTTCCACATGTCCCATTTTTTGTTAGCATCGCCGTCGCTATAACGTACGGTATGTTTTGTATTCACCGGAATTCCCCAACAAAGGGAAAGATCGACATAGTTTTTATGAAACATCAAAACTAGACAATATCCCGGTCAATACATAATCGTTTTCTTCAGAGAGTGCACGTCTTCTCAAACGAAAACGGTGCTTTTGCTCCTAAATATATTTTTATATACTATCATAACGACGAAAATGAATACTGGTGTGTGTTGCTTGGGCGTTACAAGTATTCCCAAGCTGAATTTGGACAGAGAGGATGCAGTAAAATATGAAATATGAGCCTTTGTGTATGCGTGCTTTGTAATATACTCATTGTTTTATTCATTTATCACGATAGGGAGCTTTAACAGGTGGTATGTTGTCATTCATTCTAAGTATTTGGCTATCGCTGGGGTCCAGTTTTTCATCGTTCACGCAGAAAACACCATATCTTCCGCCATGGCCAATTGATAACTGTTACTTGAACGATACGCTCAACGCCACTGTCGTAACGTCTACCACCACAGCTGGTGCAGTCACCATTAGTGCGTCTATGATGGCAAATGACACTTCCTCTACATCAATGGACAACTTGTGAGGGCTATTTTATTATTAAAAGAGTGTGTTCCGAATGTTGACATCATTAATGCAAGTTCTCATACTTACTATAGATATACTTAAATTGTGACGATGATATACCCGTGCAGTAATACGTAAATGTTAATTTGAGACCGAGCATAGCACCCACCCACTCTCCACGAAGCAATACATACAAATATATAAAATAAATTTTAAGATAACGAATATTTGTGCAGTTAGTGGGAATCGCACCTAGTTCCATCTAATGCAATCCCTTGTCGATTGGAAGGGCTTCAATTTCTGCTTATTAGTCGACGGAATTTGAATCCAATTCCTGCTGGTGGCTAAGTTATCATTGGAGGTGTTGCGGGTTCAATTCCCGTTGATGGCTAGATTATTATTTCTTTCACCGATTGGTTCATGTGTTATCCATGTTTGGTTGATTTGTGAAAACGTAAACGTTTTGCTCTTGGTTTAAATTCCATATGTTGATAAGCATAATTCCGATGTAACGTTTCCAACAGGTAAACAAATAATTGTTTGCGCGTGTACTCATTTCAGATCCTGGATATCAACGTTTTATTCCATTTCCTACCAATACTTTAGTGCAATTGGAATGATAACTTGTGTTGTCATAGCGGTTATGGTCAGCATTATGACAGGTAAGAATTATAGTAGAGGGCATGGAAAAGAAAATGAGAAATTTGTGGCGAACCCTAGACTGGACCCAGCCCCTGTTTCATAATGTATTTTAAAGGGGAAACAAAAGGAAGTAACTCTGGCTATTAAGAAATGCTTGAAACAAAAAAATATATATATTTTCATTTTTTTTTTATACTTATCAAACGTATATATAAATAGTACATGTACATATGAAATCGAGACTCATCCAGTCTAGGCGAACCCCTGATAATAAATTTTTGATGGATGGACCAATAAGTGGAAACATGGAGACGTTGGAAAATGCCTGCTGCCAGCAGCAATTGTTAACCACGTTGGTAAAATATAAGTCATCCACCCTGGATAGAGAAATCGAAAAACCTTTCTATATGCATGATAATAGAACCATATATCATTCTAATTCCGAAGAATACCTCCAATATGTGGAACAAATGTGCAATTTATATATTTGTATTAAGCTGAAATGCTATTTAATATAAGCGAGATGATATTTCACCAGAGAAATAAAAAAACATTGCTGTATTTCAAAGCATTATTTTCAAGCTATTGCCGTTGTTTGTTTTCGTTTGTTTGCTCGTTTTTTTTTTATTTTGTTTTTTTTTAATATTCTGATGGATTAAGTCATTGAAAGTGGGAACAGTTACAAGGCAATTAAACCTATGTTGGACGTTAACGCAAACTACAGCTTAAATCATACCGAAATCCCCAAAATTCACCAAACGAACTTCAGGTGACTCAAATCTCGAGGAATACCCTCTATTATCGGTGCAATACTGACTTCATGCCGTTACATAATAGTCGATGTAGTTTTTGCCTTTAGAGTCGTGACAATGTTTCGATTGGATACAAATTTTATTAAAAAAAAACTTGAGCTTATTTCACTACATCTTTTTGCAATATGTTTTTCATGATTCTGAAATCTGCCCTTATGCCCTTTAAGCACCTCGTCTAAAGTGCGATCGTTAGACATCAAATTGTGACTCATGGTCGAGGGAACAAATCGATATGGCCATTTTGACTGAGCCTGGCCGGGAATGAAATATTATTAACCCTTTCCCGACAGCCTCAACAATTACAACAAATGATGAAAATAGTGGAACTAGTTGTGCAAAAAAATATTTTCTATTTTTTTTTTAAATATAAAAAGTATGTCTGTACACATACATGGTAGCCGATGATCAGGCGTCTAATGAAAGTATTTATTTTCTTTTATGAACCACACATCCTTACATTTTCTAGTATCGCAACATTTGCAGCTGCTCCGTTTGACCACCACCTGTACATGTGGTGTACGTCAGTGACGCTTCATTTCGCGTTCAGAATCAGAACGTGATTATCACCGACTGTCACTGTGTATACCTCTTTTGCACCTACACCTGAGCAGGCATACAATAAAATACACCTCAAATATGTGCAAGTTTCTTACAAGAGAGAAACGATAAGCGGTCATATTTAATAGCCATGATATAGCTTCAATACAAAAACAATCTTGCCATTTTGAATTGTTTGATTTACTAAATGGACCATGGTTGTATACTGACTGTCATATTCTACTCGTACTTTATTTCTCCCAGAAATTAGATACAAATGCCGTAGAAAAAATGATGTAATATTCTGTCATAATAATCATACCCACAGTAAATTGAGGAAAATATTGATAGAGCATAACTTATTCAAAACGCCAATTTGTAAGTCCTGATGTCAACCAAACGCTTAT